>PVJD01000208.1:47808-248128 GCA_004026545.1 Mormoops blainvillei | reverse complement strand
AAAAGAAGCAAAAAAAAAGTTTCTAGCAAACAACTGGAGGCTCCTGTATCTTCCCTCTCAAAATCTGCTCTCTAATTCTTGAGTGCAGCAACCTGCACTTTAAAAACACCTCAAGTACTTTTAACACAGGTGGTCAGCAGATGACACTTTGAGAAACACTAAAGAGAATTAGATGCACTCTCCCTGGAATAGATAATCTGAGATAAAGCATTAAAAATTGCTAAACCCTTTTAACTTTTATTCTATTGAAAGATGCCCCATCCAGAGCCAGGTGGGGACAGGGTGGCACTGATCCCTGGTCAATCAGGATCCAGTACTTCCTTATTGAGCATTGAGGCGATGCTACAGATTCAACATGGTGCTTTAGAAACAGTTGACAATCAATTAATGCTTGCTTGATGCACAAAACTCTGGATCTACAGGTCAGGAGTCTAAAAGCTTACTACTTGAAATAGAACACTATATTAAAAAAACAAAACAAAACAAAACAAAACAAAAAAACCCAGAGTTGTCTAATTTAACACTGGTTAGAGAATACAACAATAACTATTTTTCTTCTTCCATTGGCTG
Source organism: Mormoops blainvillei (assembly GCA_004026545.1). Lineage (NCBI taxonomy): Eukaryota > Metazoa > Chordata > Mammalia > Chiroptera > Mormoopidae > Mormoops > Mormoops blainvillei. Next base: position 247,558 of record PVJD01000208.1, on the reverse strand, counting down.
CATTTCCACTTCCCAACCACAAACTGTGTCTGCCACTGAAGGTTCAACCCTTGGTCTCTGCAGGAGCCACTAGACATTCATCCTTGCTAGTAATTCAAAGTAAAGGCTTTGCAACCCGACTGCCTAGATACAAATCCTGACTCTACCAGTTACTGACTCACTTGGGCAAGTCACTTTGCACATCTTCTCTGTGACTCAGTTTCCTATTCTATAAAACAGAAGTAATAATGATACCCATGTTGGCTCACTGAGGGGCTTATATGATTTCTATGTTTAAAATGCTTAAGATTATTCTTGACCCATCATAATAAATTGTGATATCTATTATTGTTCCTATCACTTCTCATGGTGTTAACACTCAAATATCTCTCTGCATTCATTTCCCTGACTAGCAAAAAAAAAGTTATCTTGGTTAGCCCATGTTAGTTGGTCTACATTTAAAATATGGCCTATATTTGAGTTGCTACTCAAACTAGATCACATTTTGAAAATTTAATGTTTGTCTAGTAAACTAAGGGAATCCATTAACTCCTTTAACCCATTTCAATCCTTGTCCACTGTATTCAAACTATTTCATATGTCTTTTATATTGTGCACTCCAAATATCCTTTCATTTTCTATTGCACAAGTCCATAAAATATTATTTTTAGATAATAATTGCCCTAACATTTCATTCTTTAAATTTTTTTGCATTGGTATATTTATTTTACCCTCTCATTGCTGACACTAAGACCTCAGGACAAATTATTACTTTAGATGTGATGTCCTATAAGCATTTCAGTGTGATACATTATATGTGTGTGTGTATCTATATACATATAGATAGATACACACACACATATATAGTCAACTAATATTCATTACATATAATTAATAAGTGCTCTCCATGTAAACATTTATCTTGAGATGGCCCGTTCAGGTCTACACAAGTTAGTGATTTGAAAACAACCTGGAACATAATGTCAATAATTCATCAGTGAGGTACAATCACATACTTGTACCAACAATTAGCTGCTTGTTCGTTATTTAATAGTGAACATGGCCTCATATCACAAGCAATTAAGTCTTTAACAGTGCATTTAGTGGCAAGAACAAATGCAAGCCAAAAAAAGTTTTCTTTTTTTAAGAACAAATTATTCAACAAAATCCCATCAGTGTGAGATTATTTATATATGATATTCTTTTAAGGCTGTAATAACCATTGCATTACTGGCTATGATTAGTTATTTAGTTTCAGAAGGATTCTGTTTCAACACTTTCATGTTTGCAATGGATTTTTAAAAGTTGCTTTTTGTTTTCAATAAAAATACTGGAAACATTAAAAGAAATGAGTGATATTCGAAAACCATCTAAATATTGAATAAGAAAGGTTATGCTTTGTTTTACATTATGCCTAATTTTACCATGTTTAGTTTGCTATAATTTCAATTAAATTCCTTTTCTGCCCAGAAGTCCAATAGTCAATATAAATCTGAATTTACACTAAATAATCAGCCATACCTCCTCCTTTCTTTCATAGGTTGTCATGTTTATAGCCCAAAGGGATGTTAGAGACCATGTTTTAAATGCCACATAACAGAAATTTGACACCAAAGGAAGTTAGGAGACACTGTTAGCATTACTAGCTGGTAATAAGAGGGTGATAACCCAGGTTCCCAGACTGGTAGGCAGGTATTCCTTACATAGTACCAATTTGTTCCTCATGAGGGACCAACAGCTAAAAAAGTATATATGTGGAAGAAGACTGCTATAGGCACTCATTGTTTTCATCACTCTGTTCTGCCTAAATTACAACCTAATACTTCCAGCCTAATGTCTTTTTTCTTAAGCTGAAAGAACATAAGCAGAAAGTGTCTGTGTGGACTACTCTTTTCATTGACTACTTACATATTCACTTTCTCAATATCCTTGTCTGAAAAGAAGCTTAATGGTCTTTTGGAGCTTGTTCTCTAGCTATACATTATAATTTCTTATCTTATTCCCTACTACACAAATATTAAAATTTTCAAGTAGGACATGCCATAGTTTAATCAAAGAAATATCTTCACAGTATTAAATGGATGTGCTAGCAATAAGGCCTTGAAAACATAAAGAAGAAAGAATAATATGAATGTTGACATCTTGTCCCATATGATGTGGGAAAATACAAGAGTTAAAAAAATAGAGGAGCGATTTTCATCTTGACTTTGGATAAATTAGTTCTTACAGTTGAGCCTTGAGTTTGGCTCTTAAGTTGGTTGGCAGCTACAGGAAAACGTTTCCTTCCATCAACAGAGTCAAAACATAAGACGAAAGCTATTTTTTAATTTAAACATCTAGGATGTCATTCTCAAATGTCACATGGCAATAGTTCACTTAAAGAACAACCAACAGAGTGAAGTGTTAAAGAAACATTTTATTTTTCATCATTGTTTACTTATTTTCTGATGGATATGTCAGACTTAAATGCCTAAAAGCAAATGTGAAGGAGAGGGGTAAAATAAAAGCTTTTAAATTTGGGGCTACAGAAAATTTCATGACATACATATTTTATTCTGGTGTTATGTTTAAAACATAACACAAACGTAGCTTGAAATAAAAAGAAAGGTAACATTTGAGTGGAAAAAATAAGAAAAGTTAATGTTTAAGTGATTTTTTAAAATTTATTCTTTCATTCATACTAAATCTTTGAGACACGTGTTTTTATTTCAAAAATGCCCATATATGAAAACTCGATTTCTTTCGATGAGGTATAAATTTAAATAAAAATAAAAGACTATAATAAACATTAATTTGTTTTTTAAAACGAGCCTTGAAGGGTATGGGAGGTTGTAAAGAACATTGTTGTTCCAACGACTTAGTTATGAGATCTGAGTATCTCTGGGACTCGGCCAGAAGCCATGATTCTCAGTGCAGCAGAGATGGAGGCAGCCTTGTCAGTGGCGTTCATCAAAATCTGGAGTCAGCTGGTACAAACCGCATAGCTCAGGGAGCGGGTGGTGAGTCAGAACACTTGCCATTTCCTTGTAAGCTTATCAAGTGCAAAAGCAATGAGAGAACTCCACTATCTACGTGAAAAACATAACGACACGTAATAAGTAGGTAACCCCCTATATTAATCTCCTCTTCTAAATCATATCATGTAAGATTAATAAATGTATGGCATAAAAGAGAGTAATTCCATTGTTACAAAAATTGTTATTCTGGCTTGCAGTTTCTGTGTATGTCTCAGTGATTTCTTTTCTTTCCTTCTTTTTAAAAAATATATACAAAAGAGAAAAAGACTTCCTAACAGGGTAAGTTTTTAATGAGATAGCGTACATAAATATTTAGCAGGGTAATATGCGCTTAGGAAGACTTCAAAAGAGGCTCTTACTGTTATTTATATTGGCATTACTCAAAATCAGAAATGTCAAAATTTTATATTATGAAATTTATAACAATATACTTTATTATTTATCAGTTTCCAAACAGTCAATTGATTAGATTATGTATAGTACAAGAAAAAACTACATTATACTCTTGGTGTCTAGGTTTTCCTGTATGTTTCCTACTTTTTTTCCTTCTTTATTTCTCTAGTCTATATTTCATTAATACCTGATTAATTTCCTAATATTAGAATTTTCATTACAAATGAGATATACTACTTGTATGACATGGCAATTACTTGCTATTTTTCTCTCTTTTTACCTAGATTTTTTAAAATTTAGTTGAGATCAATAATAAGAAAAAAATATTTGACAAAGATAATACTTAAAATAATTCAAATTTCAAGAATTTTATTAGATTTAACTATACTTCTAATAACTGAATTAGCAGATTAGTTGTAATTATTTCCATTGGAAAAGAACCACCAAGTTCTATGCAAAACATAAGAAATCACTTGTACACCATTGGTGAGAACGTAAATTAGTACAGCTACTATAAAAACAGTATAAAAGTTCTCCCTAAAATTAAAAATAGAATTGCCATATAGATGTGACAGTAACCATCATAATGCCAGAACCATCTTCCTCAGGGTATATATCCAAAGGAAGTGAAATCACTATCCCGAAGAGATACATATACAATCCTATATGCATTGTAGTATTATTCACGATAGCCAACACATGAAAACAATCTAAGTGTCTATTTATGGATTAATGGATAAAGAAAGCATGGGAGACTATATACATACACACACATACACAGATATATACATATATATATATAGTAAAATAATATTCAGTCATAAAAAAGGAAAAAGGAAATCCTACAACTTGTGACATGGATGAAACAACTTTAGGGTATTATGCTAATTGAAACAAGTTAGGCTGAGAAAGATATGGTGTGATCTCACTTGGATCTGGAATCTAAAATAAACAAACTCACAGAAACAGAGAACGTACTGGTCGTTGGCAGTGGCGGGGACTGGGGGAGAGGAAAGTGGGTGAATGTTGGTCAAAGGGTACAAACTTCCAGAATAAGTTGCTAAAAGCTGTCGCCAAAAATAATAATAAATGTAAGGTGATAGATGTGTTAACTAACCTCATTGTGGTAATCATTAAATAAATATATATGTGCATATGTATATAAAATCACTTAAACTTACACAATGTTATACATCAATCGTACCTCAATAAAATCTGAGGGGTGGAGGAATCCCAACAAAATGAAGGTTTGGTTAAGAAATGCTGAACATAAGAAATGCTAAACTAAAATCTCATTCAATTTAAAATTTGAAATGCACATTCTTATGAGCATTGCATGCTGTGAAGTTTGAAATTAACACTTGTGTTACGCATGAAGTTTGTGTCCAGCTTTCCTCCAAGAGTGACAGCTCCTTCCTGACTGGGAGACACTAGACGTCAATATTTCACATACTATTTCCCCATCAAGGATAAAGCAATCTTAGACTCCAAAATATTTCATCATGGGTGAATCATCAGTAAATATTTTTCTCTCAAATGTCAACTATCCTCTACTGTATCATAAAGAATTTCATTAAACAGCATAGGGGAAATGCTCAGAGTGACTTTAGGGAATTTTCCTCTCCATTCATTATAAACTGTATTATTTCTCTCCCATCCCATTTTCTCCCAGCAACTGTGAATGATCTGGTCCTCATTCAAATGCAGCTAACCTAATGGCAGGTTATATTTTTAAGCAATTTTTTCTAGAATTAAAAAGTTATTTCCTCAACAGTCAGCAACAATAATGATCCCAGTAAATTCTAGTAGGTTCAAATATGCAGGCATATTAAGCAATTAAGATAAATGAGAATCTCAAGAAATATTAATCACTGTGATAATGTGCATCTTAAAGAACTGAAAAAAAATCAAACTGACCGAAAAATCTCCCCACCATCAGTCAATAGCACACTCATTTCTGAGGACCTTTTAATGAGGTAGGTGAATTTTGCTAAAATGGAGTCATTAAGCTTTCTGAGAAGGATAAAGAAAGCAGAGCTAAGTGACTTTTTCCTAACCAAGAGCTGTCATCTAATAGAAAGGAAAGGAAAGCTATAAAGGAATTCATAGCCTGAAAACCCTTCAGTGATTTCTGGTCTGCAGTTGTGTGTTACACACCCAGAAGGTGATATAAAGGCTTACTTAATGTATAGGTGAGACAGAAGCTTCTCTGCAATTTTTCTGACGGCCAGCTTTGATATTCTCTCTCTGTGCTACCTAATATGGCAAGAACTACACACGGGTGGCTATTTGGTGTTTGAAATGGGCATAGGGACTAAACTTAATTAGTTAAATTTTAAGTTTAAAGTAAAATAGAAACAGAGTAAAATATTGTTCTGTTAAAGAGACTACTGTTTTAGTAAAACTTCAGGTCAGCTGTCACATTGCATAAGGTATTTTTATTGTCACACACACGTCATTTTAAACTTTTTAAAAAATATAGCTACCGGAAAGTTTAAAATTTCATATTTGTCTCACATGCTTCTATTGGACAAGGCTGCTCTATTAATAGACTACTTATAAAATTATAGTCTATTTCTTATGATCAAAGTATTTTTTTTCAAATTTGTTTTATCAGATTTAACAACACACACGTGATTTATTATTATAAAAAGTAAACTATATAAAAACATGTTAACACAAAGCAATGATCTCTTAGATTAGCAATTTTACCTGCCAAACTTTGAAACAATTTTCCCCTTGTATTGTAAGAGGAAGCGAAGAATATGGAGCCACATGCTTGTGAGGAATGTCTAGATACATAAATAAAAAGATAACTAAGTGAAAAATGAAATTTTAAAATAAAATAGAAGTGAACATTCAAGTCAATTTGTTAAAATATCAGTACGGTAAAAATTTCATTATTAAAAGATTCCTTTAAGAACTAGTCAATCATGGCAACAAAGAGGAGAAAATACCTAGGAATAAACCTAACAAAAGATGTGAACAATCTGTATACCAAAAACCACAAAAAGGCAACCAATTGAATGAGAGGTGATGCTTGGAAACAACAGCTCCAACATCAGGTTAATATCCAAAATATACAAAGAACACATACAACTCAACACCACCTAACAAACAATTCATTTTAAAAATGGGCAAAGGACAATAACAGATACCTCTCTGGAGAAGACATACAAGTGGCCAATAGGCATATAAAAAGATGTTCAACTTTATTAGCTATTAGGGGAATGCAAATCAAAACTATAATGTGATACCACCTCACAACTGTTAGAATGGCTATTTTCAATAAGAAAAGTAATAATAGGTATTAGGTTGTGGAGAAAAAGAAACACTCATTCACTGCTGGTGGAAATATAAAGTGATACAGCTACTATGGAAAACAGTGGAATAGTTCTTCAAAAAATTAAGAATAGAGTTACCATCTGATCCAGCAATGTCTCTTTTTGAGGTCTATCCAAAAACCTCAAAACCATTGATTTGCAAAAGTATACACACCCCAATATGTTCATTGCCCCATTATTCATGGTGGTCAAGATGTGGAGACAACCAAAGTGTTCTTCAGTAGAGGATTGGATAAAGAAGATGCGGTGCATACATACAATGGAATACTACTTAGCCATAAGGAAAGACAAAAATACTTCCATCTACAAAAACATGGATGGACCTTGAGAATGTCAGGCTAAGCAAAATAAGTCAGTCAGGAAAAGCTAAGAACCATATAATTTCACTCACGTATGGGCTATAAAACTGAAATCCATAAACACAGACAAAATTATGGTGGTTACCAGAGGGTAGGGGGTGGAGATGGTAAAAGGTAAAGGAGGCCAAATATATGGTGATGAAAGATGATTTGACTTTGGATGGTGGGCACACAATACAATATACATATCCTGTAACATAAAATTATATATTTGAAACCTGTATGATTGTATTACTAATGTCATATAAATTTAATAAATTTAATAAATTACTTTAAAAATAAATAAATAAGAACTAGTTGATTCCTTCCACAAAAATGCATATTATCTACAATTTGTAATTACAATACAGCTCGCTAATTTATCTTCATAAATTTGTGCTTGATCTTCAATATTATTTAATTCTTAAGCAATGGAATAACTCATCTGCCAAGTTTTCAGAATAAATGTCTTTACCCTATAAAGAAGCATGGAGGCGTTTTTATTCCAAAACATAGTGTATCAGTGTTTTGGGAGAGAGGTTAAAATGTGTGTTCCCAGAGTCTCCTTGGGGACTTTTTGATTTACTAAAAATCTACATTTTACCAAAAACACAAAATTATTATTTTTCTTTTTAGACCTAAATGATACTTTAAAAATACTAGTGTGTAATTTTAAATCTTTAGCTGATATATTCTCCTTTTTTATCCTTTTACCAAAAAAAGCATGCAAAAAGATGTAGTGTTTGATAAGAAAAATTAGCTTCACTAATAATTCCTGGGTGAATTTGAGCAAGTAACTTGATTTATGTATGTTCCATTTTCCTTATCTTTGTAAAAGAGATAATTATCTTATTTGTCACATCACATTTTAAGATCCAAAATCACAAAGCAAAAGCCCTCTTTAAAGTATGTACAACTTTCAATGACTGATTTAAATCTAATATTTCCATATTTTTGTTGTTATCTCCTCCTCTACTTGTTTCACTCAGATTGCATTTCTTGACCATCCTTTATGTTTAAAAGTTACATCAGACCTTATTACATTAAGGGATATGAGGTATTATCACAATGCTAAAAAACTACAAAAACCAACAGAAGAGACAGATAACGTGTGAGAACTGCCAAAACAAAAGTTCGGAACTTGTGACCATAGTCCACAAAGCCCACTAGTCAGAGCGATTCTTAATGCAAATCCAACTTTATTTCAAGCCACTTGCCTCTTAGCTCAGTGTTCCTCAGACACACGGACTTCTCATCTCTGCTTGCAAATCCCCTTTTTTTCCTGTCTCTTTGAGATGAGCCATTGTTCCTACTGGCTGATTTTTTTTTTCTTTCAGGTAGCGGATTGATATCCCCTTCTTATGCCTTGGTTGGCCCTTCTTCAAATGCTTGGCCTGGCCCACATCTATCTCATGACTAGGTCTGTTTCCTTCGAAGCACTTTTTGATATTTGTAATTATCTTATTTAACATTAACTCTTCCTATAGTCATAAGTCCATCCTTCTTGTCAGCTTCTTCCTTCAAAGAATGGAGTCTTTTTATCCAGCCCTTGAATCTGGGCTGGCGTAGGAGTGAGTGCGTAGGAAACCACGCAGCCTAGCTGGCTTCCACTGACTGCTGCTCCAAGAGCAAGCCCCAGTTAGACCAATAGAGTGCTATCCAATCAACCTACAGAAAGAAAATGGTTATAACCTTAAACAGCTAAGGTTTGAGCGGTTTGTTGGTAGATAATTAATTAGTATACGTGCACTAGATTAAAGTTCTATGAGCACAGAGACTGTCAACATTGGTTATCACTGTGGAGGCAGAGCCACCAGTTGTTCCTCATGAGATGCATTTACTAGGGCAAGAGAGTAACCAGTACCTCCCCATACAGCTCTGGCGCATACATAGAGTATAATCTCTTAACAATGGTTTTATAGTTCCTAACTTCTCTCCCTCTTGAGGTCCTGTGTAGACATCATGCTCATGCCTTTCCTATTTTGGCAGTTGTATATTCAATGTCGATAGTTTGAACTGAACAAATAATGCATAGAAATATTTGAAAGGAAGAAGGATACAATATTCACATTTTTTGTGAACCTGTATCTTCCCATATTTTTTATAAAGTCAAATCACCTCACAAAACAAGCCTGGAAGATTTCTATGATCATATTTCTCTAACTCAAAGTTTAAAAAGCTATAAACTCCTGCTATTTCTCATTCTTTCTTCCTGCCCTGGAAGATGGACATAATATCAGTCTATTTCAAGATTCCCTGGAAACAGAAAAGCATGTTAGAAACAAGAAAATGCTCCTGGATCATAATAAGAAAGAAGATCAATTTAGAAGTATCATTACTAGAAAAAATAAGTTTGTTATAGTCATTATTCTTTAAATCAGTAAGTAAAGACAGTGAGTGGGCAGAAGTCCATCCTGTGGTTACTGAGCAGGTTAGAGGTCGCCCTGTTCTAATGGACAGAAACCATGTCTGTTTTACATCCTGATTGTGGTGCCATGCAACAAGAAAGGTTAATAAATGCTTAATGATGAAAAGATACCATACATTACATTAGAAACTGTTTCAGTAAAAAATGCTAGCTTTAGAAGCTAACTGAAAAAGGTGTTCTATAAAAACTACATTTGCTTTAGTAAATAATAGCCAAAAGGAAGAAATACTTTTTCAATATCTTTAAAGGTCTATGCCTTGCTTTATAACATGAGATTAAATGCATGGAAAATTCTTTGTTGTATAGGAAAACCTGGAAGGTTGTAACAAATGATGGACAAGTTCTCATTCTTAGGCATTGCCTACAGCTAGGGACTTGCATATTTTTATTGTTATGATGGTATTGATTGTTAAGTCAACAGAAAGCTATCACAAGGGATTGCAGATTTCTATACCAATACCCTGTTCTGTAACATTAAAATGTCATTACTGAATCACCAACTTTTTCTCCTGCTGTAATATTATTCTCTGTTGATTGCCTGCCTGAGCTGAAATTTGAAACTGTCACCCTCAGACTTGCAAAAGTGATTCAACTTCACTTATAAGGAAAGTGAAATTAAATATTCATTCACAGGCTGCATTTCAAGTTCAAACTGTCTGAAGCTCCTTAAGGCAAAATGTATTTAATTTGAAACATATTTTTCTTCATTTTTATGCAGCAAAAATTCAGAATGGGTATCACAGGTGGACAAATCCTAAAGTAGTAATTTATTTTGAACTTTACGTCGGGGGGGAGCTGGATTTTTATTCTTCCTTCTGCAACTCTTCTATTGTTAATGGCCTCCTCCATTTATCTCTTTTGTCAGGAAACCTGAATGCGTCGGTTTGTGGGTGTTGTTTATTGCCTCATTTTTTGTATGTGTCATGTTCTAGCATTAATCAAGTTGTAAAGCATCACAGTATTTGATGGAAGTGTAACTGTGTCTATGTCTCCCACCAAGACAGAGGATTACACAAGGGTAGGTACGCAGAATCAATGGGTTCAAACCTGGCTCTATTTTGTGTTACCTGCGATAGCTGTTTAACCTCTAGGCTTCGGTTTGTCTATCAGGTTGCTATAAAGACCAAATAAATTATTTGATATAAAACATTTAAAACAGTTCTTGAGACATGGTAGCTTCTAAATAAATGTTGCTATAAATGTTACCTATCATTTGTACCCTTTAATAACGATAATTCGCATTTGAACATGACCTGCTATTTTAGAAACTCCTCACACATTATCTCATTTCACAGTCAGAACAAGCACAGATTATAGTCATAAACAGTAAAGACAGCATTCGTGGTGGTGTTGTACATTAGATATTCTTATGCACAACTTCCTTCTTGTGTACCTTTCAACACTGGGAAAACTGGGAAGGTAAAGCTACATTTCCCAGATGACTTTGCCATCATGGTCTGGATTAAATTTAGGATTTTTCACCAGTAAGATGTACTTTCGTTAGATTTATATTTAGAACTGAGTTAAAGGAAGGACAGTAGTGCCATGAGTCAATGTTGCTGGTATGGATTCTAACAGCGTGTCTCCCTGTTAGCAGCTTTGTTAGTCGGTGGCTCCTCACCAAGCCAGCAGAGGCTTCCCAGGCCGGGGACAAGACCAGAGACTCTGGGCACTGGGAACCACTACAGGAGGCTCAGCCTGGAGCCTGCACCTCCAGGCCATTCATTGAATTCATAAACACACCTTTCTGTTTAAATAAGTTAAAGAAGTTGTGTTTGCAAATGAACCTTAACCTATTGCAAATTGAAGCTAAATGGACGTGAAATTCTTGTCTCCGCTTCTTTTTTTAAGGTGTGATCTTGGGCAAATTACCAACAATGATTTTTACTGTAATTTTAGTCATCTTAAAATGGCATTAATAATTCCTAATTTGAATTGTTGGGGAAATAAAGGCCGGATGCACAAGATCAAAAAGAGAGGATCATATTTAGGGGAAAAAAGATTGAGGCCCGGTGTATTAATGGGCTGATACAGTTCTTTCGGCTATTTTGTGATAGGTATGAGAGAAGAATATGCATCTTTGGAAAGCTAATCAAATGCTCTTTCCTTTAAACGGTGCTGCTTTTCCAAAGGAGTAAATACATAGTCTCTGTTTCTAGGAAGAAATGTAATATTCGGTGACATGGTTTACTTTTAACGACCCAGAATGTCTGTAAGACTATGAGTTTTCACATGGAAATGACAAATCGCTAGCCACATCCTTCTAACCCTGACCTGCTGGAGATGGGTTAATGTTTGGTTTGCTTCTTTGTTTTACAATAAACTATTAAAAATTAGAGCAGTGAATCTTAACTCTACCTAAACATTAGCATTACCAGGGAAGATTTCAAAGATTGCTAAAGCCCACACTCCACTAAACTCGACTGAGTAAGAATTTGTAGAGAAGTATTTGGGTAGTTGTATTTTTAGGTCTCCAAGCAATTTTAAAAACTGAGTCATGAACCTTTGATACAGAGTGAGAATCTATTGTCTTCTGGGTATAGGCAAATCTGGGAAGAGCTTCTTTATCTTCCTTTCTGAAAATGAAGGCCATTGTTCTCAAAAAGAAAGGCTTTGAGTCAAAGAGCAGCAAATGATCCTTAACCGGGCACCAAAATCACCTCTCACTTTCAGGAAACTAAATAGGTTACCTGACACCATCCTGGCTGTTCAGTCACATGCTCAAAGGAAAAAATATATTGCTCCGTATACCACCTGCGGGCTGAAGGCCTGGGTGTCCCCATGTCCTAAAACTGACTCTGCATGCCTGTCAAAAACACATTAGCTTTCTTTCTTTTTCATAAGTCTTTCTCTAACAAAACATTTCATTAAATCTGCTAGGTGACAGACATTGAATTCTTCACTTTTGTGTTGCTCGCTGGTAATCACAGTATGGAAGAGTAGACATATACTTTGAAATACAGAACTTTGTAGTCGAATAATCAATGTTACAAAACACTATAACTTCATTGGACAGGAAGTCTTGGAACACCATGGATAGTCACAAAGGGCCCACACCGAATACCATAACTCAGTATCATCCATCATATTAGCCTAGTGGGTAATTGTCTTATTTATTCCCACTACCCTACACAGTATGGCAAGACTAAGCAATAGATGTCATAGTATCCAAACTGTTTCATGAAAACATGTTTATGTTTGCAATAAGAAACTGGAAGTTACTATCTTTTGAGAAATTCTTTGGGAGACAATACAGCGTAACTGCTATTTGAAGTCAGAAATACTTTGGTTCGAAGCCTAGACCCTTTACTTATTAGCCCTTTAAACTTCTCTTCCCTTACAGGTATATTGTGATAATGATAAAGACTTTTCAAAATGTTGTGAGTATTGAATGAGATAGTGACTATAATGGGTTTTGAATTCTGTTTAGCACATCAAAAGCACCTATAAATATATCTGTTGAAAAAGATCGTTACATAATATTAGGTGTAAATTGGTGGTAGTACATTGTAGTAGACAAAAAGAAACGTTATCGTAGGTAGTTATACAGTTATTAATAAAGGAACTAAGCAAAGGGAATCAGACCTTACTGTTTCACCAGGAAGCTCCAGCTTTACACATCCCATGGGATCAAGCATTGCCCTGCCAAGGATTAGCAGCCCTCCCATTCCCATACAGGATTGTTGAGGGAAACAGGGGGAGATAAGCACATGCAAAGTAGAAGTCAAAATGGTGCAGGGGGAGGTGCTTGACCATAGAGACCTGTCAGTCTAACCTGAGAAAGAGATCAATTGGTTAGGGAGTGGACCCACTGGAAGCCTGTGAAAGCTTGGGTAGTTGATTGGTTATTTTGAAAAAGCTGGTTCTTCCCAAGCCCAAGATTATATAACCCCAGTGAAAAGAAGGGCTCCCTTTCAGTGATCCACACTCCATAACCATGTGGCCCTTGCAGCCATGTGGCCAATTGCTGCACGGAATCCAAATGCAGGCTCCAGGTAGAAGTCTGGATACCACAGCACGACAATGGATTGTAGCCAGGAAAACAAGTTAGGCTAACTGCATGGTGAGAAAGGCTGGAATGGACTAAGCTTTAACATGAAACAGGAAGTCTGGATGCTGGTCTTTGTTTTGGCCTTGCTGGACACACAGTTAGAGATCTTCCATGGTGGCACTGGTAGAGATGAGACACAGGGGCAGCTGAATATGTCCACCTGAGTAAATCTTGCCACACCACAATCTCTCCTGTATGTGGGCCCATGAAATGCTTTTCTCAGGATCTGATGAAAACGCCCCACATCCACTGGCAATAAAACCAGTAGATTCTCAAAGTGGATTATGTTTATGCAATGACAGAGCTCCAAGTTCTCAGCTTGACTAAACTTTAGACAGATTTCTTCCTGACTCAAGGCCTCTGAACTCTCTTTTCTTAGAGCACTTCAGAAAATTTGAAATGGTGAATTCTTGTTTTGCCTCTATGAAATGGTTGTGAATCTTCTTCCAGCCTCTTGCTAGTTTTACATGCAGGCTATGTCTTTCTCGAGGACCTGGGAACCACCTCTTAGAAATGTAAACACTGAAGGCACCAGCCTCCCTCGATCCCAGCCTCTGTGGGAGCCTTAGGAGCCTTAGATGGTCAGCAATTAGCAAACACAGATGGCCTAATCAAAGAAAAAACATTAAACAAAATTTTGCAAACTCTGGAATAACTACATGACCTTGACACATGAAATTGACCAACCTCTTCCTACAATGTTTCTCAATACTTTTTCATTAGCTCATCTCAATGCTTAAAAATTTACTTACATTTAATTTTAGCAATTCATTTTCTCTGCTTTGTTGTAATAGTCTTTTTTTTTTAAGAATTCATTTTTCATTGTATTTTTTTTCATTACCAGTTATCCCCCATATAATGTCTTCCACTTCTACCTACCCCTCTCCCCTCACAATCACACCGTTGTCCATGTCCATAGTTCTTGGTCTTTTTTTGCTTAATCCTTCCACCCCTTAAATCCACAGCCCCCGTCACCCCCGCCCCAGAGCTGCTGACCTGCTCTTTTTCTATGAGTCTGTATTAAATAGTCTCCTTTGCCTGATTAGTTGTGGCCAGTGCAAATTTTGCTTTGGTAATTCACACAGAGCCCGGTAATATCTCCCTGGCACTTAGATTTTACATGAAGATTTGAAAACAAAAAAAAAAAAATGCAACTTAGCTACACACTTAAAACATTTTTTCCATGAAAGTAATATGGATATATTATGAGGTAAAATTAAATTTTCAAATGTACTTACAAGGTAAAGAAATTATAAATGTATATAAATTAGCTCTGAACTTGCAGGCCCTCTCCCCTGGTTTTGATGTTCACTCTTTTCCACTGAGCAAATTTCGAAAGAAAATTTTGAAAAGCTCTGCATCAGAGTATCTTTCAGGTTTATTAGTGGTTCAAGCCAGACCTAACTACTACACTAAATTATGAGTTATCAATATGCATCATTATTTCTATATCTTCAATAAGACTTTTTGTTTAATGAAACTATTGAGTGTTATTCATTTCAATGTGCCTCATTTTAAAAATAAATGCATTACTGTCTGCCCAGGAATTTAATAATTTATGTTTCTATTTTCTATTTATAAAGCAGTCAAGACTTGAATTGTATTAATATATTTTGACTGTAACAACATTTTGTTAACATCTTATAATATATCCTGTTCTTACAGAGTAGTTGTTTGAGTTTTTAAAGGGATAAAATATAAGCAAAGTAGGGCTTTACAATGACACCTGAAATTCTCATTGATATGCTGTTAAATCTTCGTAACTATAAAATAGGTAAAATTTGAAAACCAAAAAAATTGTTGCAGTAGTGCTTCTTTTGCTTGTTAAGGAAAATTACTCTTTCCATAAGCACACAGGATAAATGATGTCAATGAAGCCTGAAATTGTGATGAGCTTTGAATGTTCCGGTGTTCCTCAGGATTAATATCCAGAAAAATTCTGATATTAAATCTATCACAGTAAGATTCCTAAGTATTTATGAATACATAATCATCATAAATTAGAGTATTTTTCTGAATAGATATGAAAATGTTTGCATTGGCTTTGCACTGTAGTTGATTTTCATTGTATATATACAGTATATGATAGCATCCTATTTAATTTCACTGACTTGAAATCCCTATAAATTTTAATAGAAATTTCTATTCCCCCATTTACTAGCTGCATGCTCTGAGGCATATGATTTAACCTCTTGGAGTATTAATTGCCTCATCTTTAAAATGCAGATCAGAAGATCACACATGCCTCCAAGAATATAATACAAAGTGTTTACACAGTATGTGGCATGTCACAAGTGCTCAATAAAGGATGGTGATGGTGATGATGATGATGATATGGGTGATGGAGGTTGTAGAGAGTGGTTAGGTCATCAAAACTAATCTATTTCACCTATTCTTGACAATTTATTTTATTCCTTTTCATTTTGAAAAGAAATGTGAACAAGTTTACTATGAAGTGGGTGAAGCCTAACTTTTAGGGATTCTCACTTGTACAGGTCTCATCCCAGTTAATATTTACTTCCTTAAGCAATGTCCTTGTTCATAGTTTTACATTCCTTCTTTGAGAGGGTCCTGCAACTTTTATATAGTTAAGCCTGTATCCATGTCTGCCTAATTTTCTAATGAATATTTAGAAAAACTTATAAAACAATTTAAGTTATCCAACAAATAGGTATATATGGATACATTAAGAATTATATGCATGCAATAAGCATGATTAAAAGAAAACAGCTATTATTAATAAATGGATTGTATCAATCATGTATAAAGACATACTTTATCAAATATATGTGGCTTTTAAACTTCTTTTTAAATATTCCCTTTGACAAAGAAAATGACATGAACAAAATATTAAATGACAAGAGGCTCTGAGAATAACTAGGAAATATTTCAAAGGAAAATAAAGATGTTTCTCACTCTCTGTAGTCCTGGCTGGACCTCATCAATATTTACAGATGTTTTATGCCCAGATTCTGTTGTGGAAGTCTATCCTCATCAATTTGTAGGCTTGCCTATGTTATTATGAGATGTTATAAAGAGAAAACACACACACGCATACACAGAGTCTTTAGATTTACCAAAAAAAAAATTTTATAGTGGACATTGTTTATGCAGTAAAAAATTCCCTGAAATTTGAGCTGTAAAGCTATTAACTCTAGCACAAAAGGCACATGGTTATATATACTATGAAAAACAGACAAATATATTTTCTATTCCCTGTAAAACAACAGATGTCCTCTGTCACTTAGAACATTTTATATGCCATGGTGAATGAAGGCCCTTTGGGTTGCATTTTACCATTATGTTCAGCAACAGCAAATGAAAACTTTCACAAATTGTCTGCTGTACTTTATAATAATCTTCTCTAAAAATAATGATCTATTTTTAAAACATAAAATAAAGCCCATACTTTATTATGTGTCTAAGAGATTTGAGTTCTTTTCTTTGCATTTCCTTCAAACCACACCCCCCCCCATATATTGCCACCTTTTATATAATTTCATCCATCCACTAGCAATGTTCTTATGCCCTTGTTCCCTATTGAAGACAAAAGAAGACAAAAACTATAGGCCCATCAATCAAAAACAACACAGTCAGCACCAAGTCCAATAATGAAAACCATGATTTCATAAATCATCTCCCAAAGGTTGGGTCATCTTAAAAGAAAAAAAAAATCTTATCAGGTACAGCTGAATATTCTCATGGTCTTTCATTCTTCAGTGTTTAATGAAAACAATAGAATGGCTGACAGAATAAAAATGTGTAACCTTTCTTAACTTTAAAAAAATGCCCTGACTATGTCCTTGAAATTAGTTGAAGTCGGGATATTTTTCCCTCAAAAGGTCCAGCTATTCTTCTTTTTTAACAGTTTGGCAATCAGGTAACTTTTTTTTCTTACTCTCTTGTCAGATATGTGTGTTTAATTCAATTAAATGAAGATTAAATTTAAGAACTTTTCAGAAAGCTATTTCCTGGCAGTGACAAGTAGTAACTGCAAAAGGAGCTTTGACATGGCATTTTTGTTTCAGCTGATTCAACAGTTCTTGGGTAAATTTTGTTCTGTGACCCCGAGACCACATCCACATATTAGGAAGTAAAATAAGCAGCTGGAAATCACTAGGTAGATTTAGACCAAATGGAGATTTATCTCTTCGAAAATATGGACTCTATATTTGCAAACCTGGTTAAATAGCTCTAAGTAAAATAAAGTTTGATTAGGTACACAGAGTACTGTATACTTAATAAAAGTTCTCAAATTTATTTTGCTATGACATTGCTGCCTGGCATATCCTAAGTCCCTAATGTGATTCAATAAAGCCTATTTTTTTTTTCACTTAGTCACACTTATTGGGACAGTCACCTTGTGCAAAGACCAAGACCTGGTTTGTATAATATAAAATTTGTTTAGTACTGGGTCTGAGACAGGGTGCAGGGACACATCCTTATACATACACAGAGAATGGCAGTGTGCCTAAAGAATAAATCTTTGAGTGTAAAACTTAATGAATGGGAAAATGAAGTAGATACAAAAAGAGAGAGATGCAAAACAGGTATAGATAGTAAATGCCCCAGGCAACATTTACATTAAAATTTTTAAAGCATATTATACAGAATTCAGAAATTCTATGCAGAAAGAATTTATTCTTCAGGTGTGCTTTTGTGGCTGACATGAGAAAGCCAGCTGATTGAGCAAGCTTCCATTGTCTTATTTAGTAAGCATTCTGGAAACCTCTATTCAGAAAAGGTTGCTATTTACAGGCATTTTGAATTCTTACCAATTTTCTGCCTGCTACATAATGTAAAAGCAATGAATGGCTACACTGCATCGTTCACACTTTCAACTATATGTGATTATCTGGTCCACGGGTCTACTGTAGTATATTTCTGAAAAGAATTGAAGATAAACCCATAATAGTCCATTTCATACAGAGACATTTGTCTCAGCTTAAATCCAGGGCCCAAATATCTACTTATTTCTATTCTGTTTTATAAGTACATTGTTTTCATCATCATAAAACTCTATTAGTTCCCTGATTATACCTGGAATTCTGCAAGTGCTGTGAGAGAGCTGCCAGTCTCGTTCCTGGTGCTTTAGTAATACCACTCTGAAATAAACAGCGCAGTTACTCAGGAAAGGACAGAAGATTCAGACGGCTTGTGAGGAATTTTCCTCGGGATACTGCGTTGTGTCCAGTTTCATATAAATAAATGAATACATGGAATAGACTGACAGTTGTCAGAGGGGAGGAGGGGAGCAGTGACTGGATGAAAGAAGGTGAAGGGATTAGCCAGAGAATATATACGCATGATACATAGACACAGACAACAGTGTGGTGATGACCAGAAAGAAAGGGAGACCATGGGGTGCAAGGGGGGCAGGGAGATGGGCAAAGGAGAAAAAATGAGGACATCTGTAATTATATAAACAATAAAAATGAAGTAAAAAATAAATACATACATATATACATACATGCATAAAATGTATTTATATGTGCTACCAAGGTAGTCATATTAACCTCGCTGTGATCAAATGAATGCAATATATCATATTTGATTAAAAATTAAAATATGATACCGTATGATCTCACCTGTAAGTGTAACCTGATCAACAAAACAAACAAATGAGCGGAATAGAACCAGAGACTTGGAAATAAAGAACAAACTGACAGTGACCAGAGGGGAGGGGGAAAGAAGGGAGAGGTGCAAACAAAGGAACACAAACAGGGGACTCAGGGGCACGGACGATGGGGAGGGATTGACTGTGGGAGTCGGGGTGTGAGGTAGGGGAGAGCAATGGGGAAAAAGGTGGCACAACTGTAACTGTATAACAATAGAAAAAAAAGAAATCAAAATATGATTGATATTTAAACAAATTCAATATTATTGTTTTCAACCAATTAGAATTACTACTAATATATTTAGTGACTGTATTTTAATAAATTCAGCTAATCAAATTTCTTATTAAAAGGTTCCTAAAATAACCTGATGTTTTGAATTTTTTTTTCATTTTATTTATTTTTTATATCATATATCTGAGACCAGGCGTCCCTGGCTGCTACAGGGGTATAGCAGCCAGGTATAGTTAAGAAACAACCTTATTTTGAGCAGGGGAACGACAACACAGCACTTAACAGCTATATTGGAATGATCTGAATTTTAAATAAAAGTTACAAAAGGATAAACGCATTATATTATCTAGATGAATTCAAAATAAGAAAATAGTTATTATGTATTATTTGGGAAATACATAACTATGTAGAAAATTCCTAACATCATGCATACAAAAGACAGGCCTGGGCAGAAAAAGGAAAGGGACTATGTATCTGTACTGTTTTATTTCTTTCATAAAAAATTAAGCAACCAGAAACAAAAAGAGAAAAATATTAATATCTGCTAAGTTCAGGTAGTGAGTACATAGGCATTTCATTTTTTTCTTTATTTTGGAAATAGTTCATAATAAAAAATTGAAAATAGTATTTAACAAACACACATGAGAAGTAAAATTGATAGAATATTATGGACCATGTAGAAGTATTCTATACAAGTTTTTCACAAATATAAATTTGTTGCCTGTTAGCTTCTTTGAGAAGACAACAAAAATGAAGATTAAAAAGAAATGATTACTTTTCTGTGTGTATAAAAATTCATATATATTAAATCTATAGAGTGTGGTATATTGTCATTGATTTAGCCTAAAATCAGTTACACTTTTGAGAAAACTGTATTGTTTTTTGTGTTTCCATACAAAAAGTACAATGATTACTACATTTACAAGTTTACGGTGGAACATTTTTCTCCCATACCCACCTGCTTTGCTCTTGTTGAAAATATGCTTTCAGAATTACTTCTGAACATAATTTGAAATACCTTTACTTTAAAAACTATTAGCCCATATAACTTTACTTTCCTTATTAACTTTCATCACCTAAAAATACTGTAATAATTTTGTGTAATTTTTTTCTCAGTACAATTCAATAGATTTTTAAAAATCCATTAACTTTATAAAGCAAAAGTTTAGAGAATACATGCCAGTAGACACAACTGGCAAAAATATTAAAACAAAGAATGCATACAGTAGTTTAAGATGGTTTAACTGTTACTAGTCCTTCAAGTAGAGCCAAAAGAACTACCGAATACCACTAATATTACTGATAATAATCCTAAAAGATCTGTTTCTCTTTTTTTTTTATTGTTTAGTGCTCTGTAAAAGCAAAACATTCAGAATGGTATTATAAAACTTTGATACTTGCACTTTAATGTATTAATTTAAAAAATACTTTAACATGTAACAGTGGGAATTGTAACAGTGGGGGATTGTAACCCACCCCATCATTCTTCTGACACTGTTTCTGTAAATGCTAACTCTGACTACTATGAAGCTTGTAGATAAACAGCACGTTTGTATAAGAATCCTAGGAGCTAACTTGAAAAGATAAGGGCTCTGACCTTCAGGTATCCCAGTTCTGGAAGATTTGCTGACCTTCAACCATGGAGTCAGAATAACGTAAAGCCATAATGACATGAGGCCAGGATGACGTGAAGCTAGGATGATGCCAGGATGATGCAAACAGGACCACCACTTGTCTTGTGGGAATGGACTGTGCTCATCTGCACATAGAGAATTTTTCAACCCCCACCCTTGAT
This sequence comes from Mormoops blainvillei, assembly GCA_004026545.1. Classification (NCBI taxonomy): domain Eukaryota; kingdom Metazoa; phylum Chordata; class Mammalia; order Chiroptera; family Mormoopidae; genus Mormoops; species Mormoops blainvillei. The sequence goes on along the minus strand of PVJD01000208.1, from coordinate 226,364 downwards.
CTCTTTGTTCTGTTTCCATCTCCCTCCCTATAAAAATCTCTGTCTCCATTGAGACGGGGAGATGGGCTTTGAGACATGAGTACCCCATCTTCCTTTACATCAGCACTTGCCTCTCAAGTATTGACTTTCAAAGCAGCAAGCAGCCAGATCTGCATTCAGTTACAAAGACATTTGCGAAATTAAAAGTTCTTTAAAAAAAAAACACGCTTATAAAGGAAGTGAGACATTATTGCATGGCTAATCATTTTTCCAGATTCTTTGTGAGCAATTCAGTATTTTGTATATGCAATCCATTTATTTTTTAGAGACTATCTAATACCTTGCCTTTAGCCATTTGCTTACACACCTAAAGGTGTGTTAAAAAAAAGAAAAAGGTGACAAGCTGCCACCTTCCTAAAGCTATCCACACACACATATACATGCTTTGCATGTATGTTTGTCATTTTATCTCCTCAGGACATATTCGAATTTACCTTCCTTATTGAAACCTATGGCAACAATCTCCTTACTTAAGAATCTTTCTTCCCTTAAACTCTTAAGGTATCTGTAGTCAGTGTCCCACGGTTTGGAATGCAGTTAAGTAGCATTTTCTACAGCATAGAGACTCCTGCCAGCTGACCAGACCCAGCCCTGCCCATTTCTTTAGCATTGTCGGTGGCTGTTTTCCTGCTACGCTGACAGGAGCGCGCGGCTGCCACTGGGGCCTTGCACGCCCAGCAAAGTCTAAAACATTTGCCACCTAGGCCTTTACAGAAAAAGCTGGCCAGCACCTGGCAAACTATGTACAATAGAGAATAGAACACAGAAAATATAATTTTGCTGTATATTTCCAGTGTCCTTTAAGTAAGTTTATTTTTCAACTAAAAAGTAATCTACTTGAGATTAAGAGTAATTGTTAAAAACTTATATATTGAGTATGACCTTAAAATACCTTCCTCGGCTCAGGGGACATATTGAACAGTTGATACCTAATTGATTTATTAAATCACTGTAGAGCAAGAAATCCAATTATGATACAAACTGCATTTTCTCTAAGCTTGATCCCTTTATCTAGTGAGATCACCAGAGCACTACATATCTGGGCTGCATAACTGGGATTAAAGATAGCTTTGAGGACCTTTGACAATAATTATGCTTTTAGCTTTTGGAATGAAACAGTCATTCTTAGAAGTCTCTCTAATTAAAAAAAAAAATGCCATCAAGGACAACATCCGCTGTGCTCTTTAAAGACCCTCTTAGAAGCCCATGTGAAAGTCCTCCCAGATTTTAAAATTAAAGAAAAGTGTATATTTCCTAATGAACTGCTGTGTTTCCCTTTATTAAACAATGACAGCTACCCCATCCATTGACCTTCCTTTAAAAAACTGGCCTTCAGGAAACCTAGAGCTAATATTAAAGCTCAAGTTTGGCAGCTAATCTTAAATTTTCAGTCCTGTCACACACTCTACACTTTTCCACTCCACACTTTTAATACAGAATTCCTGTTTTCTGTTCCTTTTAATAATTTCTTTTATTTTAAAATTTTTTCTCCACAATAAAATCATTTAGAAGTAGGAATGTCAAAAAATGAGGTATAAATGTATGAATAAACAAAGGAACAAATGAATAGACATGTTCTACATTATGGAATATATTATTCTCAACCAGGTAAATCGGCATATTCTATCCAATCCTATTTTCTTATATCGTGAAAGCTAGTCACAATAGAGCAATACTTTAAAGAGTTCTAATAGTAAAATTTAGAAATAATAGCTGATGTTTGACCCTAAATTGGCAACCCTCTCCCCCAAATAAACACTCAAATTAAATATCAATCTAATTGAATATTGTCTAATCTATCTAAAATATTATCTAATCTAGTGTTAAATATTAATTAAATATTATGAAAATGCACACTTACATGTGCAAAACTGGGGTTTTAAGCAGAGCTAAAATAGTACACTTAGAGTGCCTATTTACCATTTAGAGTTAGAAAGACAGTCACCTCAAAGTAGATATTTGTTCTCTGAGGAAACACCTGGGGGTTGTGAATTATATAAATTTAGGGGGAATATAAATTTACTTTGAATATAAGTGAGATAGATAGGAGAAAAAATATTTTTGTCTTGCCATACTCCAAAATTCTTGGTCTGCATTGCTGTTGGTAGGAGGGGCAAAGAAATTTACGGGGAGGTCAATATATTTTTAGAAGGGATTTTAAACGTTTTAGGGCTAGGAAGAACCAAAACCCTAACCCATAATTTGAAATCAGGGCAAACTGCCTCATCAGAACAATAAGGTGGTACCCACAAAGGCCCAAGGACATGTGGGGCAGCTAAATCTCTGAAGTGAAACCACTTTAAATAAAGAAAATCTCATCTAGTGACCCAGACATAACATTAACATTTCCTCAGGGTTCATGGAGAATGTTCTGCTTCTGGAAGTAGTTTGCATTTGAGGCGAAACCTCTTCGGACCCAGTGACCAAGGCATGATATTGTGCGTCTGGCAAGCTGATGGAGCACAAGAGCTCCGTAAACTTGGATGGGTTATCTCTGCTGTCAGTGCTTGGGTACCCTATGTGAAAAAGGTGTGACAATAGTGCATTTCTCTTAGGGTCCTGTAAGGATTAAATAAGTTAATGTATGTAAATCTCTTAAAACAGCAGGTACTTAGTAAGTCCTCCATGAGAGATTGCTCATTATTATAGCCAATCAATATGTTTGGTTTTATCTATCAAAGTGGATTCACCATTAATTGGATTATGTACATTACTGGTGATAATTTGGACAAAAGCTTTGTGATGATCAAACTGACCATCAACAGAGTCAGAGGAACACACTATAATCTAAGGCTTGTTTTTAATTAGCAGTGTGTCCTTTGTAAACACTTAGAGGCTCTGAGTATTAATTTCCATATCTGAAAAAGAAAAATGAGTTAGTCTAGCGAATCCCTAAGGTCTTTTTGGCCCTAGTTCCATTAGCCTATGAATCCACTTAATGTGTGAGCATCATATCTTCAGGTCTTTGCTATACATTATGAGAGAAACAGACAAATACAAGCCAGTTCCCTTTCCCACAACGGGTTATGGTCCAGATATGACTTAAAAGCCCTTTACTCCACACTGCACAACACAATAATATCCTCAAGTATATAAGCCGTGTTAAATATCTTTCTGGCTTTATAGGCCAAAGAGGCTTTAGACCCCTGGAAAATCTTCAGCAAAGTCAGGGTGATCAGCAATTGCAGATTCTGGGTTTCTCTTTTGAGTGATCAGTGGCAGGCCTACTAAAACAGAATCTACACTTTCCCATTTTACTGACAACGGGTTACACTAAATAAACCTTTTTTGATTGACACATATTTCCTATTACTCAGGTTGTCCTTTGCTGCCAAAGTAGCAATCCAAATAGGTTCATGACAAGAAAGCAAGGAGGCCTTGTCCCCTCCTGACTGTTAAGGAGGACGGAGGAAGTCCTGCCACTCTGAACACACCGTGAGTTTCAGGGGTGTTTGTGGCTTTAGCTCCCTTTATGTCCTTTCCTGATCCTCAATACTATTATTTATTTTTAGCACCTTTTTTCTTTAACTTCTCAAACTAAGTACTATGTAATAAAATGTCAGTAACAACAGGCTTCCCTGAATTTCTATTAAATATGTACATAATGATTTTTTTCCCTCTCTCCCATTTAATTTGGAATCTATAATTGTCCTGAAATTCCTTAGGTCCTCTTTTCTGTTAATAGAAAAAAAAAAAAATCAGTAATCTGAACATACACTAAATGCATTTAAGATTTTTCATTACACTATGTGGGGATAATATCAGGTCAGAAACTGCCAGGTATTGTGCATGCCACCTTTTTCCTGCAGTCGTCCTGCAGATCACCTTGCAGGCACAAAGCCATACAAGAACCTGTGATGCAAAGCAGTCTGCCTGGGACCAGTCAAGCTTATTTTAATGTTCATTACCTTTAGAATTGACCTATCAGATATCTGATTGTTTAGCTGATCTTGTCCAATGGCGGAATCTTCAAATCCTATGCATTTGCAGGATAAATTTTTAACTCTGGATTTTATTCTTTAGGGTTAATAAAATCCACAACAGAAGCACTCTGCACCATAAAGGGGATATTTGCCTCACAGTAATTGAACCATATGATGTCTTGTACTTAGGCATCCTATGACTTAATTCATACCTAGTTTTAAAAGGGTCCGTTTCCATAACATCAGGAAACCCTTGTCTTCTAGGATAGAGGAGAATGAAATGTTTCATGATTAATGACACTATCTAAATACTGGCACAAGCTGGCAAGCTCTCGCAAAGGAGGCGTGTTTCACTGCATTCTGCCCAACACAACAGCTCATTAAGCAATATTTCCCCATTAATGTTTAGTATTAAACACTGAATGAAAGACTAAATATCATACGGAAAAACAAATTGAAAACAGCACAGTGGGGTATAGGGTAGGCAGCCAACAGCCTCCCCTTCATTTGGAAGACAGCTTGCATACCTTATTCCAAAGATTAATGAGCAATCAGTTCCAAATTAAACCAAGACCTGCATTTAAATCTTTTTTCCTCCGTTGATAGCATGGCTATGAGTTACACTAACTGAGATAAAATACAGTATTAGCCTTTCCATGTGTTGTGTAATGTGGTTAGAAACATGAAAGATTGTTTCTGAAACATTTCCTTCCCATTTTTTCATCATTTATTTTCCTGTGCATTTGGAAGGAAATGGGCCGTGATGAGGTCAGAAGCTTCTGCCACATGATGTAGAATCTTGCTCTCTGTCAGTCACTCAAAAAACAGTCACCTCTTTGAAGATGAAATAAGAAAACTATTTTTATGAGCATCATAGATCGTATCATAGGTGGGTAAAATAGAATTCCAATTTTATAAAAACTGTCAAAAGAAACTACCTTTTGGTAGGAGCATTGATATTCTTATCATGAGTGAAAATAGAGTAGAGCCCAATGTATTTGCTAAGGCCTCAGGACACTATAACACTAGTGGTACGTGTATGGCCAGACATTTTTATAAACAGAAGGGCATGGTTTAACCCACAATGTGACTGAATCCTAAAAATGTAGAATTTGTTCAAGAACAATTAACTTACTTGGTGAGACTTACTTTAGAAAAATTTGATGTAAGAAGCAATTCCCAGAATAAACTCATTATTTAGGGATTCTTAATCTCCCTAATATTAGGGTATCTGTGAAGGAACTTGCATGGATATATGTGAATAGACATGCATTTTTAATGTATTATTTTTTTATGTGCACATATAAACAGTTTTCTGGAGTAGATCCTATAGCTTTACATTAGAGTCTGAAAGAAAATTTTGATACCAAAGTTTCAAGAATTATTGTATAAGGCAGTGTTTCTATACCTTTATTGTACTTTAAAAATACCAATACCGAAAACCCTTCCAAAGCTTAATTGAATCAGAATATCAGGTAAAAGCATGGAACTTTTCTTTAAATACTTAAAATCTTAAGATAGCATATGACCAGGAACCAAATTAAGTGACACAGACAATATATACTATTGACATGTGAAAAATGGAAATATGATGTAAACTCAAGTGGCCCAAAAAGATCTGGAAGAAGTTTGGCTGAGACATCAAATTGAGAATTGGGTAGCTTTCAGAATTAAGAAAGTAGATCAAGGACCTTCGAAGTTGATTAAGAATGGCAATTTCACAATTATTTAGAAGCACAGCCATCACATTACCTAAGTATGTACGTAGGAGATTGAATGGGTCCCCCAAGAGATATGTTCAAGTCCAAATCCCTGGAACAGTAAATGTGATATATCATTTTGGAAAAAAAATTCTTTGAAAATGTAATTAAGTTAAGGATCTAAAGATGAGATTATCCTGGGTTTTTTCATGTGGGTCTTATATCCAATGACAAGCGTCCTTAGAAAGGACACACAGAGGGGATCGTGTAGGAAGAAGAGGAGGCAAAGTGACTGTGGAGGCAGAGATTACAGCAATATAGCCGAAAGCCAAGGAATTCAAAGCTTCCAACAGAAACTGGGCAGTTCAAGGAACAGGATCTCCCGTAATATTTCTAGGGGGAGTGCAGCCCTACCAGCACCTTGATTTTGTCCTTCTGGCCTACACAGGCAGCAGAGAAGAGTTTCTGATTTGTAGATCACCAGGCTTGTGATAATTTGTTACTACAGCCCCAGGACACTAATAAAATATTTTTATTTAGCTATTAGTAGATACATAAATACAACCTCAATTTAGTTCTCTGGGTTGGAATTATAGTCTTGGAAGATAGTTTATGTGTTTCTTGTTTCTTGAAAATAACCTTATAAGGCAAGAGTGGTTTTAGGTGAAGTCATAGCAATTTTTCAGGGAAGAATCATCAGCATTTTAGAAAGTTACCTCACTCTTATTTGTCTTTTCTGCACATTGCCTTTCTGTGAAATGCTTCATCCTCATCTTCCTCTTCATCTTCATTGCCAGTATTGTTATAACTTACAATTACATAGCACTTGCTATATGCCATTATATAAGAAGATTTATTTAGTCTTCAGGACAACCTTATAACACAAACCCTGTTACCATGACTGTTTTACAGTTGGGAATGGAATAACAGAGCTTGAGTACTTGTCCAAAGGTGAAGTCAAAAAAAGGAGTTAATACAAGAAAAGTAAACAGCTCAGGGGTAATACTGTTACAGAAAATGACAGTATTTCACTGTATTTAAGTAATGATGTGTGTCTTTGAAGAGCATAGTTCTCTCCCCAAACCAGAATTTTGATGAGCTTAACTTGCATAATAAGAATAGTACTATATTCACAGGCCTCAATACAAAGGAACACGTATGCACTGCTTTAGAAGAGTGTAAGGGTTAGACCCAGGCAAGAGGCAAAGCAAGCAAGGAGGGAGAAAAGATTAAACAAGGATGTTTTTTTGTTATTAGTGTTATTATTACTACCATTTAAAAGATGACTGGGTCAAGTGACAGCATCTATAGAATCACGCTCAGAACATGGATTTCTCTGTTGGCACAGAAAAAAAAGAAAGCATCATAGAAAAAAAAAACCTACTGGTTTTTAGGATTTCAATGTTTAAAAGACACTTAACAGAAAATAATTTACCTAACAGAACAAACAGAAATTTTTTGAATTTGTTTATATATTTGAGGATCAGATTATACCAAAGAAATGCAGATAATCAGGGTCAGTGTGGCTCATTATAAACTGATGCTAAATACTGATTAATGTGCTTGATCATCCATACCTCAGGTGGAGAAGTGAGAGAAAGAAAATGAATAAATAGCAGGAATGGCTTTAATGACTTCATGTTGTTTTTGCCAAGATGAGCTTTCAAAATCTTTTATCATAATCTAATTATAGGTATTATCCATTAAGATAAAATAAAGTGAAAGTGATAAATGTATTTTGAAAGTACTTCATGTATGATGCATATTTGTAGTTATATAAGCATACGAAATGATTATAAATTGGCTTTAAAATATGAATTCCATCTGAATCAGGTGTATCCGATTTTCTTCTTGTTACTTTTCCTTTTTTGTTTATTTTTATTCTTTTTTTTATGTAACTTCCCAACCTTTATCTTTCCCGCCTCTCCTACTTTTTATTGTTTATTATTATTACTTATTTTCTAAAACTTCTGGATGTTATGCATACCAATTGCAATCTTCTATTTTACTTTATCATTTGTCATGACAATTGAATGGTTTTTATCATGTAATTTGGTAAAAGCTAAAATTACCATATAATTATATTTACCATATAATTCTGCCACAGAAAACTGACATTTTACTTTTGTGACTCTTGTGCGTCTTGAACTTTTATAAAGAATTTCAGAAGAAGTAATTGGAATCCTTTCTTTCAAGATTTTCTAAAGAGCATACAAGCAAATCTGACAAACTTCAAGACCTGTTAGGTACTCCCTTTTCAGCTCAAGGAGGTGGGTATTAATGGATTAATGGCAGTGTTAAAATTTGGACTTGCAAAATGACATGGAGAAATCTGGAAACGTAGAGCTATTAAAAGGGCAACTAAATGGAGGGGAACAGAAGTGAGAATGTTAGATTATCCCATCTCATCCCTCCAAATGTTAACTCAGACTTTGTGAAGCACTACAAAAGGACTAATGTCATTATATAAGCTTCTTAGGAAAGCAAACACAAGCCAATGCATTGCAGTTTATAAGGATATATGTTGAGATATCAAAAGGTAGAGAATATTCATTCTTAAAACAGATAATATTATTCTTTTTTTAAAGATTTTATTTATTTATTTTTAAAGAGAAGAAAAGGAAGGGAGAAAGAGAGGGAGAGAAACATCAATGTGTGGTTGCCTCTCATATGCCCCCAAACGGGGACCCAGCCCACAACCCAGGCCTGTGCCCTGACTGGGGATCGCATGGGTGACCCTTTGGCTCAAAGGCCGGCTCAAATCCACTGAGCCACACCAGCCAGGGCAAGAACATTATTCTCAAACCAACATATGTAGATAACCTCCTGTGTTTTGAACAAATTGCCATCTTTAGCTCCTGTTTTAATACAGCTGGCAATTTTTGGAGGAAATCTCTATTAAAAATATAGAGTGTGCATGTGTGTGACAGGGCAGGGCATGTACTTGCATGCCTCAGGAAAAAAAGTCTCAGAATTTCACAGGTTAGTGCCATACTCGTTTGCAGTTCTAACCTCCGCTGTGTGTTCCTTGGTGTTGCACGGCACAACTTCCAGTTCTCATCTTTCTCAGTCCTCTTCACCACAAATACATTTTCAATCTTCCCTCCACTAACCTCCCTGCAGTTCTAAGTAGGCCATATCAATTCTTGGAAACAGACATCTCATCAGTAGAAAATACCCTCTATTTGCCACACCTTTACAATCCTCCTTAATTCCTCCCTCATCCTCTTTGCTTTCTTGTTTTTAGCATTTGTGTTAGCCAGACTCTTGTCACATCCCAGTCCCTCCATGTGTGTTCTGTGTCCCATTTCCTCTTCCTTTCCCTGGAACTAAATGCTATCAATTTATGACACCTTTATTTTGCCTTCAATGCTTTCTTCTTTTCAGGCACTCTCCTATCAGCCTTTACATATGTCCAAATCTTTTCCACATTAAGACAAAGTAAAAAACAAACAAACAAAACAAAAACAAAGCAAACAAACCAAAAAAACCCCACCCTGCTCTCGTTAACCCACTCAATCTTGCTACTTTAAGCCAAATTTCTTTAAAAACGTATTTTTCTACATTGAATGTCTGACTGTTTATCCCCCATTTATACTTTAAGCTGCTGTAATCTGGCCTCTCCCCACCACATATATTCAACTGCACCTCAGACATCTGCATTTGAACTCTTCAAAGGTACTTCAAAATCAGCATGTCCGAAATGAAGTTTATCATCTTCTCTCTCACACTCCCCAGCCTTCACTCATTGCCAAAGCTAAGACCTTGCATGTCATTCTTGCCTTAGCCATCTCCCTCAACCAACACAATTTAATTCTTAGATGTTCGCTCCTAAAAAGCGTTTAAATCCTTTCATTTATCTGCATCTCCACTACACAGCTCTTTCCTTTCAAAGAACTTATTTGTACTATTTAATTGTATGTCAGTCTAATTCCCCATTAGAAGGGGTTATAACATTTTTCCTCTTATATTCTTGGCGCTGAGTGACAGGCTTAGGCATACAAGGTGCTTAATAAAAATAAATGGTTGTTGTGAGTGTGAAGCCATCTTCCTATTTCAAGATGGAGGTGAAAGCTTCCACTAATCAGGGTCACCCTGGTACAAGCGCTTTAGAGAAGGGATAATGTTATTTATTTTAATTATGAACTGAGCAAGCTCTAAGAAAGAATATCTGAGGCTTGAGTTACCAACGCTGTGTAAAGTGGCTATGATCCTGCGGTGTTAGTAAAAGACAAAAAATAAGAGGACTGTACCTTGTATAAAATTTTTGATTAACAATTTTGTCAGAATAAAGATTCCTCAGAGAGGAAAATCTGTACAACTCAAACTTCAGAAACATTGCTGAGCTAAAGGCCTAAATATGGAGTCTTAAGTTCCATGCATTTTTTTAACTTATGCAACACTGAAATCTCTCTTCCTCTCTCCCTCTCTGCCCTACCTACAGTGGCCAGCGCTTCACAGTTCCTCTTGCCATCAGTATTTGTTAAAATGTGCCATAATTTGTCCTTTCATTTTATAAGTACTTAGAAAAGGATCAATTCTCTGTGCATTGGGAGTTTACATACAAGGTGCTTTTGATACCCTGGTTTTTCTCTGAATATCCGAAAACCAATATCTGAAAAAAAAACATTTGAAACACAATAAAGACAAATTTCATATGAATGATAGTTCAAAACAGACTGACTACATCCCCAACAGGAGTGTCTCAAAGTGATCTAAATTTGAAATGTCAGAATTATTTTCGTGTTTAACAAAATCTTTATGAATAAGAGAATTTGTAAGATGCGTACTAGACTTACTGAAGTGTTCACTTCGAGTTATATAAATGTGTAATCACTGCATTGTATATGTGAAACTAATTTAATGTTGTATCTCAACTATAATTGAAAAGTAAATATTAAAAATAGAATCTTTTAGATTATTTATAAAGGATAAACCGACACGATTGTCTTTGGTGCAAGTAAAGTTGCATAAAGCACTGGGAATATATCACTGAATTCACACAACTGCTAAAATGGTAGGAAAACCGTTCCATGCTTGGCTGAGCTAAATGTGAGCAGTGAGGCCATGCGATGGCTATGCAATTTAAATATGAATGTTCTTGGGAATTCCTCATTCTTCAGCCTGCTTTATTTTGGGACACTAAAACTCACTAGTGCTAATCCTCTACAGGAGCTTTGCAGAACACGTTATCAGTCTTCCAGAACACTCCTTGGGGAAAATGCCAGATTATGTAAAAAATATATTTTTCCTAGGTTTTTTTTCTTCCATTTTCCATCTTTTAATCACTCCCAAATATTGTGTCAGGGTGAAATATAGCTGGTCACCTTGTTTTGTTCAAGCTGTTACCCCCTCTACAAAAAAAAAAAAAATTCCAGGCCGGCAATATTGTTGTCACTTTTTAAATTAAGCGATAGGAACTCTCTTTGAATTCATTACTTTGTATGTTAGATATAAATCTGCTCCATGACTTTGGACTACAGATAGTTGGTTTTTCTTTTTCTGCATTCATCTTTGCCCCTCTCTTTTAATTTATATCAACTAGATGGTAATATTCAGGTGCTATGTGGAGGCAGTTCTGATACTCCAAAGTAGGAAGTTCCACCTTGTAGACTTTTAATTCCATGAACTGGATGACAGGCTCTGTGCCAACGATGTCCCTTATGGTGTAAACTGCATGTGGGAAGCTGCTTGCCTCTTTACATTTTTAAACATATCCTGATATAATGGCCTAAAATGTGTGAGGAAGTTAAAGATAAAAGAAAATATAAAAGAACTGATCATTTATTAGAGATAAACTGTGAAAGACACTAATGATGCATATGTCAACCCAATCCCTATTTGTGCCTAAATAAACACTAAAAGGAATTAAATTACAGTAGTTCTGTTGGTGAGTTATTATGCCACAGTCTAAAGGAAAAAAGGGGGAAGATGTTATTATGGAAAAGAAAGCCTGTATTATACAAAAAATAAATAATATATTGTTAAAGTAAAGAGTGATAACCCTGAAAGGATATTTTTTTCCTGCCTGCAACTTCACCATCTCTCAGATGTCTAGAATCAGAAATACAAAAACTAAAATGGCAGAGGAAGAGAAACTCTGGTTCCTTTGGAGCTGGCTTTGTAATTTCTGCAAAATCCATCCCTGCTTTGTTATCATGGGCAATGAAAACTCTCAGCGGTTTCCTTCACAGGGGAGTCTTCCATTTCCAACTTGGCATTCCTCCTCAGCAATACAAGGTCACTCAATTATCCTCTCTACAGATGCCAACCCCACAGAAGGAAACTACTCTACTGAGGAAGCTCCCAGTGATAGTGCAATTGTACAAACAGAAGCAAAGTACTGGCATCTCGCTAAAATGTGTTTTCCCAAGCAACTGAAGTATAATTTTCAGCTGTACAAGTATCAACTACTAAACTGCACATAAAATGTGAGTACCTAGTCAAAAGGAAACAATCATTTTTCATTCTAAGCTAGTCATACCTTCTGTATTACACTGCAAAGAATCATTTATTTAAGTCAGAATAACCTATCCATCGACAGGAAGAATCCATTTAGAAAAGTATTACATTATCACAGCAATCACCAGCAAAATTCTCCTCAAAGGATGAGCAGAAGTATAACAATGGTCTCCTTTTTCCTTTTAAACAGTAAAGCTACGGTGATTTATAGTTTATGAGATCCATGAAAACTCATTGAGAATTAAAACACTTTTTTTCTTGAATTTGTCCTGACTGGTATGTCATTCTACTGCTCACTTGAATAAAATTGAATAGTAGGATTTTAAAATTGACCTTCCATTACTCAGTTAATTGTCAAGGCAGTGGCAAATTCATCTAGAAAATGACTGTTAAACTTTGAGTGGCACCCTTCTTACACTTCTCTCATAATCTTACGGGGATTGATTGCATCCACAGTTAAATAGAATATCTCCTCTAATCTCCTCTAACTGCAGTTGACCTATCTCTGCCATTGCTTCCACATATATAATAAATCAAGTGCATTTTACATGAAAAATGAAGCAATTACTTAGTGAATCCAATGGTTAATTGCACAAAGAGGCCTCTGGGAAATATGGGACAAATCAGTGTCAGATTTCAAAAGGCAAAAAAGAAGTTGAAGTTAAAAACTCTCAAATACTGACAGGCTGAAAAGGACTTGAAACGCACCATTTCTTCAGACACAAGCTGATTCTCCACTTAAGGGAATTGGAAAACTCTAGTGATCCACCCAGTCTTTACACCAATAATAGTACTGACAGCTGAGAAAATAGAACCTACTGCATGAAAGTGAACAATTTCAGAGGAAAAATAACTGTTTTTTATTACTATTTTGTTTAAAGTTTTTTTTGAGCAACAAAATGGTTTGTATCTCTTTTTCTTTTTGTCTGCACATCAGCAGAGTCATATTTGTTCCAAAAACTAATAACTGCACTGTTTGTTGAGATGTAATGAAATCTGATTGTCTCTAGAATGCTGAATAAAACCATATTGGAACCGAATATTATGCAATCTCTATTTATTACAAAAAGTCTGTTTTAAGAAAAAAAAACTCCTGTTTGCAACAGTATCTGATAGATCTGATCTGTTTTGTTTCTTCTTATATCTCTTTTACAAGGTAAGTAGTATATATCTATGACATAAAACGTGATATATACCGCAGTGACAGAACAAAGATAAGGAATGAACTCCCTCACACAGATGAATGTTACATAAACACAAGATAGCACTGCTTTAACCAACCAAACTGGGGCTCGGCCATGTGGCATCTTGATACATGACCCAACAATTAGTGTTGAGGGAAAGAGGTTTTTGTTTTTTTTACAGGATTCCTACCTTGGAGGGGCTGAGTGCACTCCTGTTCAGAGCCCTCCTTTCCCATGAGATCCAGTATCTCCCCTGCTCCCCAAAAAACCATAAGCCAAAGCTATCCCCAGAAGTTCCCCATGTTCTGATACGTTCTTAAGCAAGCTGCACAAACAGATCTCCATCCTTTCTGGAATGTGCACTTGTGGGTTTCAGAGTTGCCACCCTCTCTCAGCAGCTCTCTCCTTCAGGATCTGGGGTATTTTGTTCTCAGCCTCTGTCTTATGAATGGTTCAGGGGAACATGTGCCATGTTACACTAGATCATGGCAGAGTTCAGGGGGGCACAAGTCCCAAGAGAGTGGTTTCTCTACACATCCTTCAGGGAAACAGAAGTCTGTGGCTCAGCATTCCCCGTCAGAGTTCAGTTCCGCTCCAAGCACCTCCCCTGGATCCATGCTTGGTTAGGCAGGTCCCCGCACAGCTCGATCAGCTCTCTCCTTACTCCCTTTCCTCCCACATGGCTTCTTCGTCCTTTCTTTCAGACCTCATGGCAGAATTCCCTTCTCCTTCAGCCTGCCCTCATGTAAGTGCTTGGCCCGGAACTTTCTATGCAACCTCATATCTGGTCCCTCCTATTATATGAGGCTTTCACCAGTTCCCCTGTACCTTTTACCTACTTTTGGCTGCCATCCTTAGTCAGGGCAAGAGTCCCCCGTGACACAGGGCATCCACCTCCCCTGGTTATGTCACAAGTCACTATATGCTCTGAAAGTCACATACACCTTTTGCTCGGGACAGCAGCACAATTATTAAGTTGTCATTGTTATGCAAAGTATCTTGAATGCCATATCATTTGCTCCCCCTTCCCTTAGTCCAGGTTTGTGGGGAATATGCTCTGCTATTTTCAGGGGCCCCTGCTCTGCACCCCATTATACTGCATACTAGAAAGAAATACTGTGGAAAAAAAAAAAACATACTTGTTTCAGGAAAAAGAAAATGTATCCTATTCCAGGAACTTAATGATTCCTAACTTTTATGATAATAATTACTATCGTAACTATAAGTGTAATACATTCAAACAATACATCATAAATACATACACATGCACATGCATATCTTTCTGCATGTGTAGTTGAGTTATACTGATATTTCGTATTGTCAATCACTATTCGTGGAGTTTAAGAAGCAGTAACTTTCTGCTTATAATTTTAAACATAAGTGTACATTTTCATTAATTTCTTTTCAAGCTTCTCCTACTTCCTTCTAATATGGTTTGAGGTATTGAAGGTCTTTTGTCTATAGAAAGAAATTATTACTACTGTCAGGGCATAAGAAGATAGGTGTTTGTGACAAGGATTCCCAGAGGCCAGCCTTTCAGACTTCATTATTTTTAGACAGTGTGTGGCTTATCACCTGAAATCATCTCAAATGAGATGAAAACTTAATGCTGACTTAGTAACATTTTACTTCTCTCTCACTACACTGCTTTGAGTATTAGATATCTATTAATGGAGGTAGTTATTTACATAGCTGTATCTTTATTTGGGGGATTCTTACCTCTGTGGCCACTATTAAGTGTCTCCTGGCATTTTTTAAAATGTAAACTATGATGTTAACAAGAAAAATTCTCCCATCTTTCATTAATCTAGAATCACAATATATACTAACTGTTATTTAGAAATTAGGTCAATCATTAATGTACATTAGTAATGTCTATTTCCATGTGTCTTCTGATCCAATAAAAACATAAAAGTAAGGTTAACACCACAACACAATTTTTCCCTCTCTTTCACCAGCAGTCGGTAGTAAGAAAATAATATGTTTTATCCAATTAAATATCACAATTAAATTCCTTGCTGATATTAGTTCCATTATCAGTCTGAGGATTTCTTTTGAAGAGAACTTTGTCTTCTGAAATACTTTACTAGTCTCTTTCTCTTTTGAAGTGTTTGCATAACTTTAGGTGAAACTCACTGACTTCTACCACTATTTTCTCCTTTTTCTTCAGGCCAGCCATGATGCTTGATGTTATTTATTTATTTACTTATTTAAAATCCCCCATTGTTTACCCTCATGCTTATTATCATGATAGGTCTGGAGTGCCTTAAGAAAAGAGACTAAAAAACAAAACAAAACAAAAAAAACTTTTACCGAATTAAAAAGTGTTGGAGGTAAACACAAAATCCTTGTTTTGTTATTCACTATTTTTTTTGTCTTCACTTCTTTTCGTCCCCTGTCTTTGATCCCTTTTGTTCCCTGCTTTCTTTGTAATATTGATTCTATCAGACTCAGGTGGTGATAAGAACTCTGCTCTGGAGAAGGAAAGACAAATGAGAACTTGCTGATAACAGATAGCTACACTTTTGCCTTTTTTAGAGACTGAGAGCATGCTGCACTATATTTCTATCAATTACAAGAAAACAACAGTCTTTATCTCTATTTAATCGTGATGGATTGCTGTGATGTACTCATTAAAAGTTATATATGGAAAACTGATTAAAAATCAGTAGTTTCAATCTGTCAGTGGAAAGCCATTACAAACAACAAGATATAATACTAAAATAAAAGGACAGCATATTACAAACACCTCTAGAAGTAATCTTCTTACTATGGTATGAATCTTTTTCATTCATTTGAGATTTTTTACTATCAAGAATTTCTGTACTTGATGAGAAAGAAAAGCCTCATCTAAATTTTAAAAGCTCTTCTAAAAAACTGATTATGTCTTGAGATTTGTTTGGGGTGACAGTCTTTCCCTACATCTGTAAAATGCCAGATCACTCATGGACAAAGAAGGGAATATTTGCGGCTTTAAATAATATTCATTTTAAAATACTATTTATATATTCTAATTAATGGAGCATTAAAACAAGCATGTAATTCTTGGAATTTTAAGTTAGATTTCCATCGTGGGATTATTAAGGAAAGGTAACATAAAAGGAACTTCGAGACTTAGGTTACAGCCTCTCATTAACTTAAATTCTCTGAGTTACAATGTCTTCCCTTATAAAATAAGAGAAATGCATATTCATCTCTAACTGCTCTATTTTTTCCACCCTGAGAGATCTTATTTGTATTTACTTCATAAGCTGGAAATCCTTAAATCAAATCTCCATGTTTAAACATGCCCTATAAGTCAGCATAGTTGTCCAAATAGGATTTGAGAAGATTTACAAATAGACTAGTGTATTTTAATATTTAAGAAATTAAAAATGAGTTGTAAATGGGGAAGCAAACTTAAATGTCTTTTTAAATTCTTAGTAATCAATTGTAATATTATTTCCTGTCCTGAATATATGAATATTTGATTGATTTTAATTTCTAATTGCTCACTTTCATATCATAATAATCCTTCTCCTTGATTTTCACTTTTCTCTCTACCTGTTACCAGTGCTTGGCTATTCCAGCATTTTTGGCACAGTAATGTACTATTTGAATCTAAGTGAAACTATGAAAACTAGTTACAGTTTTAAAAAATCATTTAACCAAGCATACAATGTAGCAGCTTAAAGATAGGTGTAACTCCAAGAACATAAAGGGTTATCTCATGGTCAGGACAACAGGTCTTTGTGCAGGCTGAGGAGCACCTTCTGTGCGCACGCTCAGCAGCATGTTGGCAGCTCTGTGCTGGGAGTCAGGGCTGCTGGACTCATGTTCTCTCTGGCAGAGGCATAAAAGCAAGGCCTTCACCTGAGGCCATGATGAAATGGCACCAGCTGTTTCCATATAACTGTGGATATGTTCCAGACTGTTAATCTATTCCTTCTTAGAATTCACTTTTTATTTTCTCATAATGAACCATTAAACCCCTTTCTACATCTCATTTTTTAATCAAATATTGATGATATGTAAAAATAAATAGAAAGTGCAAAACTATTTGGATGCTTTTTATAAACGAACAATCAAATCCCCTTGCTTTTAAGTATAATAATTACTTTGAGAATAATTTTTTAAATCATTGCTCCCTGGATGTTAAGATTCTTTTTTAGCTAGATCCTTAGCTAGTCAATTAATTTCAATGGTAGGTAGTCTATGTAGTGATTGAAATCAGCAGAATAATAAGATGTGAAAGTTGTCTGAAATATATTCTTCAAAGAAAATAAAAAAGACTTGATTTCTTTTATATCTATATCTACTTCTGTTTATAAATGTTGCAAATATACACAAGACTAAAGCCTGAGAGGAAGTTATGAAAAATTTTATTTTCTATACTTACATACCTATATTTGACTTTTTCTTTTTACATTTCTTCCAAAAAATCTTTTGTAATAAGATACTTTTTAATGAGCACATGAAAACTGTGAGAATAAAATGAATACCTGAAGTGGTTCAAATATTTAGTTGGACATGAAATATAATGCAGCCACTGGCTTGAATTAAGTTATAAATTATTTATTTTCTAGTTGTGATAAAATGTATTATGCTTTAAAAATGTTTCTATATGTAGTTCTATAAGTTCAATATAGACCTCTAAGTAGAGTTCAGATAGTTAAGCAGGTAAAAAAAAGAAAGTACAATAAAAGGCATGGGCTTACAAACTGGAAGAAACATTATAATTACAATAAAAATACTGAATCTGTCAATAAAGTTTATAAAATATATAATCATTTAGTAATCCTAGTTTTCATTTGCCACTGATAGGCAAAATTTTATCTCCTAAAAATGAGTATAAGTCCATTTCTTTCACTTTTCATGAGTGAACACTATTTCTGATCAACATTCTACAAAGAAGAACACATTATAGGTAAAGGATCATGTGCTTTTATTTCATTTATTTATTTATTTATTTATTTATTTATTTATTTAATCCTCACCTGAGGACACTTTTCATTGCCTATTAGAAGAGGAAGGGAGGGAGAGAAACGTCAGCACAAGAGAAAATCATCCTCTGGTTGTCCCCCAAACAAACCTGGGCCAGGAATCCCATGTGCATGCGCTTGGGCTGAAATCTTAAGCTCCCGGAATGGGGACTTAACTCACATCTAGCTATGTGCCCCAACCAGGAATTGAACCCAGAACCTTCAGTTATGAGAGAATACTCCAACCAACTGAACAACACCAACCAGGGTAGATCCCACTACTTTTAAAATTAGTTTGAATATCTCTATTAGTTAATTTGTAAAAATGACGGGGTCACAACAATTTGTTTAGAAGTATTTAACTGTTTAATGGCACTAGAAATGAAACTTAAAAAGTTTTACTTTAAAAACATGAAATTAATTTTAAGAAAACTAAGGCACCTTTATAAAGCCAAGCAAAATGTATCCTGTTGAAGTTAAAATATAATAAAGAGAAGACTTTTCTTGAAAATTCTTCAGAAGCTTATTTTATGTATTTTCTTACATACAGCCAGTATAAATGCATAATAATTAGAAAGCAGTATATATTTAAAATTTAAGCATTTATCAAAGTATTTCTTAAAAATTATTTCACTTTAATACTATTATATTCCAATCTTAAACTCACTGATGAAAATGTCTGATTTTAAGTATTTCTTCCTCATGTCACTTAATTTAAGAAGGCTAAATGTTATTAGTTATTCATTGCAGAATGTACTTATTTAACCACAATATTATTTTAATTTGTTTATGCTGTTAGTTTTGAGACATAAACTTAAAATTTAAGTATTTTCACAGCTATTCAATTATTTTATTAATTAACTGTGTAATCTAACAACATGCTTTGATTAAAATGAAATCAAATATAAAGTCACAAAAAGAACCACCAGTAATTCATTCAGTCAAATCCAATTTTAGTGTGATTGGTTGACTTCTGGAGCTCTGTGTGGGCCATATGTTCATGGATGGTGGAAGTCTGTCCGGATTAGTCAATTTGAAAATAAAACTGGAAATAACAATATAACATTAGTATCAAGGCAGTCTGTTTATGAGGGGGGACCCTCAAAAAACTGGAATTGACGTCTGGAGAGCGAGCCCCTTATAGTACAGGCTTCCCCCACTAGGTGAGTGTTCTAGGAACCCATTTGTGTCAGTGTACCAGCTGGCGTTGTTGGGAGAGGCTACATTCGGCTTCAGTTATTTTTTTGTTTCTTGAAGACTCAACACATTTGCCCATTTCATGATGAGTGATTTATGAGTGCACCTGCCCACACCTTGCTGAGTGGTCAGCAGTTTTTGACCAAAAATGTCATGACCCCTGTGTCCCACCATCCTTATTCACCTGATCTCGTCCCAAGCAACTTTTTTGTTTTTCCAGATGAAAAAAAGTCTTCAAGGGGAAATGTTTTGCCGATGTGGAGGAGGTGAAACAAAAAATGGCAGAAGCGCTAAAACATCAAAATTGACAAGTTCAAAAACTGTTTTGAGCACTGGAAAAAATGTCTCAATAGGTGCATCGTATCAGCTGGAGAGAACTTACAGGTGACTGAAGTTTAAACATGTAAGAATAAATGCACAAATTTTTAATGACTAAATTCTGTTTTTTGGGGGGTTGCTCATCATGTTGTTTTGGTCCAACTGTTTTACTTTCACTTTTAAAAATTTTGTATTTAATAGTGCATATTGATATTTCTACTTCAAAGAATGAATCAGATGAACTGAAATTGAAAATTCAACCAGTCCCAATTTCATCTTGTCATTTTGATACAACTATATAATTTAGAAGAGTTGGGACACTTTTTGGAGAAAAGTCAGGAGAATCTGACAACTCTAATTATATAAAGATGAACAGTTTTTTTTTTTTTAAAGAATGCCTTAGTTAAAATTTTATTGTATGTTTCTTTTCCTTTCTCTCCTGTACATTTGCTCTTATAATGGCCTTTTTTTTTGCATGCATTCCTATAAGAGTTATACTAATGGTGATAATCACTCAGTATAGCTATCTAATAAATTCAGCATACAGAATGTTGACAGTTTTTTTAGTACCATCACGAAAATTGGCAGCATAATCTATTGTTAGAAATTCTGAAATTTATAACAAATTCAAATATTGCTCTTGTCAACTGTGACAAAAGCTACAGTTTTTAATACCTGGCAGGCATATTTTATTACAAAAAAACAGTAGCTTACCTTTTATCCCTTAATTTATTATATAAAAATACACCTGGAACCCAAAGAAGAAAATTGCTCTGAGTTTTAAAAAAAGTAGCCCTGACTGATGTGGCTCAGTGGACTGAGTGCCAGCCTGTGAACCAAAGGGTCACTGGTTCAATTCATGGTCAGGGCACATGCCTGGGTTGTGGGCCAGGTCCCCTGTAGGAGGCACTCAAGAGGCAGCCACACATTGATGTTTCTTTCCCTCTCTTTCTCTCTCTCTTTCCCTCTCTAAAAATAAGTAAATACAATCTTTAAAAATAAAAGGATTATTGGGTCCTTTTTTCCAAATCTGTTTGATTATTTATGTATACATAGTAGGAATGGAAACCAAACCAGTGCCCACTAGGTTTTTTGGCATTCTGTATTAGTGAAACAACAGTAACAATATAATATTTAAATTATGTTCTTTAAGACACAAAACATTGGACAACTGGAAATAGCCCCTACCATATTTAGTAATGCTAGAAATAATAAACTGTATATGGGGCAAACTAAAAATTGTTATTCAGATGGAAACCATGTTCTGGGGTGTCTGGTGTCCCTTGCTGCAACTCCTGTCTGGATTCTGAGTAATACATAGTGAGAGAATAAGATGTTCCCTTCTAACTAACACAAAATTAGAAGGAGAAAAAAAAAGCTGTGAATAATTTTGCAACCTATTTAAGTCCAAAATACCATACTATAATCACAAATATTCTTGTTGGAACTCTGAGAATGACAAACTCTTAAGTTTACTATTCTGTCCAGTGGCCCACTAAGTAACTCAGACGTAAGAACACCAATAGCCAGAATAATCCAAATACAACAATTTATATTATATTTTAAAAAGAAAACTCTCTTCTCTTAGTCTTGCCTAATTAGAATAATGCTTAGGAAGAGCTAATCAACATTACTTGGGTAACATGCCCCCAGTTTTCCCAGCGCCACACATTGCCGTTACAGCCAGCGCACATAGTAACCACAGATTTGGAATAGCAGTACGAGGCCACGGTTCCCCTCAAGAATGTGATGTTAATGACCAGAAAAAAAGTCTTAAAGAAAAAAATTAAAAGTGTTCAGTATAAAGTATTTTTTAAAGAACTGTAACTCTATTTATATTATCATTGAAATAAGGTAATCAATCGGTTATCAAATGGTGCTTAAAGACCACATGTGTGCATGTGTATATATGTATATGCATGCATACATACATACAGATGTATATCTGCATTGCCTGTTAAGTTTAGAAATCAATTTTTCAAGCATTCTCTCACTAGATTATCCTCACTATCAATATAGCTACAGAAAAGAATTATTCCTTCTTTATAGATAATAAGCACTGTGAGTTTGTTAGGTATCTTATTCAAGGTCACACACCTTAGAGAGTAAGGCAGCTAAAGTTCAAACAAAGGTTTTGTGATTCCTCATTTAGTGCCCCTTTCTTTCTACCATTCAAGGAAAGATGTAACGAAACAAATCAATCAATAAATTATACATGCATACATACATATATACATACATACATATACACATACATACATACCAGAATTGGTTTGATCATTTAGCACAATTTCTTTCAATATAGAAATAAACTGGGTTTTTGAAAACGTTGTTGTGCTATTAGTTTATGACAGGCACTACCTAAATGCTTCCCGTATGTAACCATGTCTAATCCTCACCTGTCTGTGATGAAAAGATAAGCCTCAGAAATGAAGCTTTGTCTTTTAATTATTAACGTGACTTTTGCTGCTGGGTACAAACTAAGAAAGCTTTCGTATTTTGCTATACTTTATACCATAAAAGAACAATTAATAAAGAATAATTAGAGTATTAAAAATGTTAGTAAACTGTGCAAAAACATTTTAAGTGAATAGATATAACTTCTAAAATTAGATATGTACATATGTAATATTTTGAAGAGGATGCATGTTAAATAAACACTGATTTTGAGTAATAGGGCTATGTTTTTCTACTATCACAGAAAATGTGCAAAAATAATTATGAATTGAAGTTAAAATCAGTGATAAAGGGAGAAGTTGAAATATAAAAGCACATTACAGAGCTGCATCTGACTGAGTCCATGAATTTTAGGAGCTAAAAACTCTCACGAATCTCTTTGAAGTATTTTGGGGGTACCTCATGGAATAATCAAAATTGCAACCATAAATTAATTAGCATATTTATCCCTCAAAACTATTGTTCTAAAGAATAGACTTCAATTTTAGAACGCATGGAGAGAACGCCTAGCTCTCAAGCCTGTGTTTCTTGGGAGTGCTGGAAGCGTGCTCAGGTATTTCTAATTATCTGCCTAGATGAGAGCCACTAGTCGAACTGCACACAGTAATCATGAGCACCCTGATTCTAAGCACCCTTGAGTCTTCGGGGATCATTAGTCAGCTAATGATGCATTATACCCAAAGGGTTCTGAGCACTGACATCACTCTTGGTAGATAAAGGGTCTGGATCAGAATGAGCCTGAAACCTATCTTTATTGTCTATATTAACTATTTAATTAGTACACAGTTTATATAATTAGCAGGCATATTTTGACACACGCAATAAATAGGTAAGACAGATAGGGTCAGTTGACCTTTGATATAGCAAAAAGGTCAGTGAGAAGGTGACATTTTAAGAGAAATCCTCAAAGAAATAAAGTTTGAAGATACCTGGTAAAGGGCATTCCAGGCAGAATTTGCTTTGCATGTTTGAAGGGAAGAAAAAAACAAAAAAGAGCCCTGTAGCGCTGATGCAGAAAGAAGTAAGGGAATGTGTGCAGAGGTGAGGTCAGGGAGAGAGCCAGGGTCAAGATTCCGGAGAGCCTTCGAGACTATTGAAAAGCCCTTGCTGTTTTCTCTGTAAAGATTAACACAGAAGTCATTCAATTCATTTTCCTAATTAAAATCAATCTTCTATCCAGGGCACATTTGGCCACTGAATAACTCAGTCACTGAGCAGAAAATATCTAGGCTTTGAGTATTTAGTGACCAAAGTGTGTTACACAATTTGAAGAGTTCTTCTAAAAAGCTATCCAGTAAAATTTTCATTAAACACTAAAAGAGCCCAGTAAATTACTCATTGTGAACTGCTCATGTGCAGAAACTAGTGTGCTTCTTTGGATCATTACATGCTGTTTGACACTAGAAAACCAAATATACAATACAGGGAAGGAAGGAGTTAATTTTTTTTAATACTTATTAGATTTACCTTCGTTGTCTATTTCAGTGACAAGGATACTTTCAAGAAGTCTTTCATGTTAATGAAGTTCAGACAATACAAATGCTTCACTTATATTTTCATTAATCAGCGTTTTGTACTCTTGGTTTCTGCATATTATTCAGAGAGACAGAATGAAAGGTGATAAAATAATTAAAATATGTATATTGGAAGCAAGTAAGAGGGGAGGAAACATCTACACAAAGTGTACTGGTATATCACTGGAAAATAATGACAATACTTTTCAATACTTTTCTATATCTAAATGTTCAGCAAACTGTCTAAAACTGCAAAGTTCAGAGGAATTATTTCTGGCAGAATAAAGCTTTTTATCAAACTATCTTTCTTTATTTTTTAATATATACATCTCATGGGGTACTATTCAGGGTTCCCCAGGGAGACAGAATTAACAGGGGGGGTGTGTGTGTGTGTGTGTGTGTGTGTGTGTGTGTGTGTGTGTGTGTAAATATACATAGAGAGACTTAGTTTACGGAATTAACTCATACGATTGTGGAAGCTCTTAAGTGCAAAATCCGCAGAGTAGGGCGGCAAGCTGGAGACCCAGGGAAGAGCTACAGTTTGAGTCCAAAGTCAGTTTGCCGGAAGAACTACCTCCTTACTGGGGAAGGTTAGTCTTTTCCTGTTAAGGCGTACAAGTGATCGGATGAGGCCCAGCACATTACGGAGGATAATCTGCTTTAATGGAAGTTTGCTGATTTAAATATTAATCTCATTTAAAAGTACCTTTACAATAACATTTAGAATAATGTTTGATCACATACATGGTTATTGTGGCCTAGTTAAGTGGACACATATATGGGATGAAGTCCGCAATAGGTTTGAAGTGAAGTATGTTTCTCCCTAGGGAATGCGAGAGCTTTGTCTCAGCCAAATATTTGGCAAAAATTCTTCTTCAGTGAGAAGTATAATTTTTAACACAGGATCTCATGGTTCTAAAGACAGTAAATAAAATGGGGGCAAAATTTTAAAATCAGTTATAAAGAGAGTATATTATATATATATGGAGATATATTAAAATATTTGTATGTCCAGTATGTTCAGAGTAAGCAGTTTTTAAAATCATTTTCTTCCTTTTCATCCAAACCACACAGAAGAATAGTTTGATACACTGCCTCCACTTCTTTAACAACAGCACTCAGAGCCTTATTCCGGGCTTCTGGAACCGCCTTCACTGAATTCAACATTGACCTCTTTATTGCTAATGAGTATTTTTCAGTTTTATGAAGTTTACCTCCTCCTTCTTCTTGACATTCAACTTGACCTTCTCAAAGTCCAGGATCTTCTTCATCTCCTTCACAGGCTGTTTATTTTCTGATCATCTCAGGATTTTGCACATTCTCCTCCTCCTCTACACAAACTCCAAAGTCAGTATCATACACTTGGAAAGATTTGACATTTCTAGCAATTTGCAAAAATTTACTTTTCATCCTCTGAAAACTCACAGATTATCTTAAAGGCGAACAGGGCAGCTCTGTGCTTGGTGTCCCGAGCCCCTGGCACTGAGACTCGGCTCCGCCTCTCTTCCACTTTACACGGCACATTGAACAGCACATTACATCTTTGTGGAAACCGGGTTATTTTCCTCTTTTCTGTCTCACTACTTCCTTCACACTACCTAGCCTACCATCCTGTCCTCATTAGTGAGACTTAATTCAAATGAAACCTGCTTAGGGACTCTTCGTAAGAACCACACTCCCAGGTATGTTATATCTCTTCTTTGCTCCTTGTTGAATGAAATCAAGAAATGAAAATTGTGACAAACCTCAATCAACACAAATGTGTGTTTTTTTGTGTGTGCTATAAGATGCTGCATATGACATCTATGACACAGAATTAAACTTACTTAAAAACAGAAGCATAAACAGGTGTTTCCTAAATATAAAAAGTTTATAATCTAGACACATACGAGACATAATAAAAAGACCTACTGATTTGAAATTTTATAGACAAGAATACCATTTTTTGGGGAATTGGCATATTGATTTATAAATATAAAATAAGTGAACTGAAGGATTTTTTAAAATAATGAATATAAATTATTTATATAAAAAAGGAAGTTATTTTTATCTGTGGTGAAATAATGTCAATAATGTATTAAATGTGAAATACTTTTCTAGATAGCTGAAGTTAGAGGGCAAGAATCACTGAATCGATGGGGTACTTGGAATTATCAATTCTAACCAATCATTTTATTGGTTGGAAAAATAAAACAACAAAATTATGACTTACCCCTAGTTTATGAGAACATATAGAACACAGGTACTCTGAGCGTCACTATGGGTTGTTTTTGCTTTATAAATATTACTGAAGTGGCTTCCAGACCAACCACCAGTAAATCGAGATCTTTGTGTAGAGCTTTAAACTTTTTAATTTTTTAACAAGCATTCTGTAATACACTGCAAAAATGACCACGATTCTCCCTTCTACCCTATGATCGCTTTTCCTTTTTGGCGTTGTGCTTTGGCAGCTTTTCCCATCAATACGTAGAATCTGTTTGTTCATGCCTTGTATTTTTGATGGGCTTTGTGACTTGCTTTGAGCAACAGTATGTGGAATAATGAGAGCTGTGCCAGTTCTGAACTGAGGACTCAGGGGGGTTTCCCACTGCCACTCTCACCCCTGGGATCTGCAAAGTTGCCATGAGAATAAGCCTAAACTAGCCTGCGCGATTATGGGAGATGTGTGGTCCTGTAGCCCTTTCACCTCAGCCAACAAAAATTTAACAACCAGAGATACACGTTAGGCCGCCTTCGACTGGTCACCCCCTAGCCAATCCACCACACGCGGCTGGCAGGCGGATATAATCACAGAGCTCACCCATACCTGGAAGACTCGCCCTGCCGAGCTCAGTGCCGGTTCCTGACCTACAGAATTTTAAGCTAAGCAAATTGCTATTGCATTAAACTAAGCAGTTTTAGGGCTTGTTTGTTTGGTTTGGTTTTTATGCAATAAAAGAAATCTGATACACACATCAATTTTTATAAACACTAGAAGTTTAACATTTAATTTTCTTCTTTTTGGTTTGTGGGCTTTCCAAAATTCATTTCTAAGAGATACCCAAAAGGGAACCCAAGGTTTAGAATATGAATTCTAAATATAATATAGAATATGGAATATAATATAAATATAATATAGAATAAATAAATATAGAATAGCCTTCTAAATATAACTGAACAATAACACATTAAATTTTAGGGGAAAAAAAGCTATACACACGTGGAGAATCTATTGAAAAACAAATTGTAGGTTCACATAAACACAGTACATTGTAGTGCCCGTTTTGCAAATTTAGTAATTTTAGTAGGAAATTAAATTTGATCTGAACCTCATATCAAACTATCAGTTCCATTCTTGTGAATTCAATGTAACTTATGCTGCCTGAACATAATAAGGAAACTAGTTATAAAGTTTTCTTTACATGGTGTCTAAAGTTTAAAGTCCTAAAAGCTCTCAAGGATAATTTTATATTAGAAGCCACCCAGGACACAATTAAAATTTTATGGACACTTTTGACAGTTGTCTGAAAATGCCCCGAGAACTTAACATACATTTGTTTCTGTGTAAGAGTAATTAATACCCATCCCCAAAAGGATGCTTCGTGTACAAAAGGAACTGAGGTCTCCCTTTGGGTAGACTATAACTGTGTCATACCTTAGATGTTGGTAGACCATTAATGGTAATTAAATTTCATTTTGTTTCAGTACAAAGCTAAGGGATCATTAAAGGTCATGACTTAGTCCTTAATTATTTGGGTTATTGTTTATATTTAATTAGATGAGCTTAATGAGTCTTTGGTTGCAGTATGGCTCTAAATTGAGCAACACACCTTGAAAGTGTCTTTGACAGCCTTGGCTGCTCATTCTTACTCTAATGGAAGTAACTTATTGTGCTCTACACACAACAGATTAGGTCAGTTAACTCTCTCAGGAAAAATGAATTAGATGAGAAAGGAGTTTTGGCTGGATTCAGTACAATTCAATTCAGTTCAAACCAATGTGGTATTTTAAACATATCCTATTGAAGAAGAATCCCTTCCTCCATTTCACTATTTTTTGTATCATGTAAGACTTTGAAGATAGCTGCTAAAAAGGAGATTCTCTCTATAAATTGTCCTAAGAGTCTCTTAGATTTAACTAAGTCATTCAAGTATTCTCTGTGGAAGCTTCATTATACTTTTCAAATTTAATGTAAGGAAAATGGAGAAAGCTCCAATGGTTAATTTTAATGAGTGTATTAGTATATTACAGTATTAAATTACCATGAATTTTGTAGCTTATAGTAACAGAAATTTCTTCTCACACAGGCCTGGAAGCCAGAATTACAAAATCAACAGGTGTCAATTGGCCTATACTCTCTCTGAATGCAGGAAGGAAGAATTTTCTTTTCCACTTCTGGTTTCTGTTGGCTCCTGGTGTTCCTTGGCTTTGGGAAGCATAACTCCTATCTCTGTCTGTATATGGCCATCTTCCTTGTAGGCTGCTGTGGCTTCACGTATTCTCCTCTCTGTATCTCTCCATCCTCTTTCAAAAAAACCCAAGTCATTGCCTCTAAACTCACCTTACTCTACTGACTTCATCTTAGTGAATCACATCAGCAAAGAACTTCTTTCTAAATGAGTCCACATTCTGAAATTCCAAGTGTATGAATGTGAGGGAAACTAGCCCAGGACAGAGCAAGTACTCAATTATAGACAAAACACAGAAGGAACTAGGAAAAAATGTGTTCATGCATCTATTTGAACTAGGTGATGAGAGAAGCTCATTGGATTTTTTCTTATCTGCATTTAAATTGACGGGCTTGGAATATGTACTATCTTTTTCTTTCTAGTTCCTGCAATAATGGTTTGCATTTTAAAGGTTTGCATATATATAGGTAAAGGGAGTTAAGAAATACTGAGAAATCCTTTAGGAAATAGGAGATGAGAAGTCTTTAAATGAGGTGATGTAAAAATTTTTGCCGGCTTTAGACTATCTTCACCATACACTATACCATTTATACCTCTTCATTTGAGGTAATTTGGGAAGTATCAAACACAGTACTTCCATTAATGACACTAGGCTACAAAATTAAATTTTGACCATGGAATATTACCAATGAAGGGTGAAACTGTTAGTATTATATGTCGACCTGGGTAAGCTATAGCACCCAGTTATGTAATCGAATTCTAACCTGGGTGTTGTAAAAGTACTTTATTGATGTGGTTAATATCTATAATCAATTGATTTTAAGTAAAGGAGGTTACCTTAGATAATTTGGATGGACTTTATTCAATTAGTTGAGGACCTCAAGAACAAAAATTAAGCTGTCCTGGAGAAGAAGAAATTCTGCCTAAAGTCTGCATCAGCGACTCCTGCTTAAGTTTCCAGCCTTCTGTCCTTCCCTATGAATTTCAGACTTGCCAGCCCCCACAAACACGAGCCAATTTCTTTAAATAAATCTCTTTGTGTATGTATATATTTTACATTTGCATGGGCAACGGTGTGGCTAATTGTGGGGGGACTGGGTTGGTGGAGATAGAAAAGGGTATAGGGGGAATAATTAATGATAGAAAAAATTGAAAAATAAAACAAAATAAAACAATAAAATAAAATAAAATAAAATAAAATAAAATAAAATAAAATAAAATAAAGTTACCCTGGCTGGTGTGGCTCAGTTGGAGCACCATCCTGTGGACCAAAAGGTGGCAGGTTTGATTCTTGGTCAGGCACATGCCAAGCTTGCATGCCAAGTTCCTGGTTGGGGCATGTGCAGGAGGCAACCGATCTATATTTCTCTCTCACATCGATGTTTCTCTCCATCTCCCTCTCTTTCTCTCCCTTTCTCTTTCTAAATAAGTCTTAAGATGAGGATTTAAAAAATCATAATAATAAAAAATTTAAAATAAGTTAATAATTACCCCCCCAAAACAAACAAGAAATGATAAAAGAAAAAGAAACAGTAAAAAAAAGTGTATGTATTTATCCTATTGGTCTGTTTCTCTGGAGAACCCTTACGAATAAAAAGGGTGAGTTACATACTGAGCATTATAAATTTATAATGCTTATAATTTTCAGGTTAATGCATGTGCCTAGAAATTCATATGATCATAAAATGTAACCTTCAACTTAGGAAAAACATATACAAAAATATTACAATTGAATGTTGACCAGAACGTTTTTACTTTCCAATAATTTTATATATTTCCTTTTTATTCCACATCTACATATTGAGTATCATAATGGTGTTCTAGAGGAAGAGGACTAAATAATTTTAAATCAATTGCACATTAGGCTGCAAAAATCACTGAAATTATTCTTTTATATCACTGGAATGTAAAATAAAATAATTAGCAGAATATGTAATTTGTACCTCTAACTTGTATATGTATTATAGTCACTTTGAGAAATAAATATTTATCCCACAAACTCATTAAACGCACTGTAAAGTATTTGAAAAAGAGAAAAGTCAATTGAATTAAATGTATTAAAAAGAGACACCTCTTAAAAACCATTTTTTCAAAACAATGTGTGGTATAAACAAATAATACAAATATAGAAATGAAACAAAGTGGTGTTGTGCTGTAAGTACTTTGTCTCTAAGCAAAAATCATCTAGACCCAAATTACCCTTTGTAGGGATTCAGGGAATGAATCCGAATGGGGACGCAGCCAGCCCTCCTCTCCTATCACACCCTTACCCATGCTCTTGTCTGGTTGGGCTAGGCTACACAGCCTGAATAGCTACTCCCTTTCCAGCAGTTGAATACATTAATGCCTTCCTTTTATTGTGTAGTCACAGAATTAGAAATGAATGCCTATTGAATAATTTTTTACCTATTCAGACACAGGTGAACTTTTCACTTATGTTAGACAGGGTCTCGATGCCTTGTTTTAAATAGCAGCAAGCGCCCATGACTACAGGGACAGGGCCACTCTATAAGCACCAGCATTTCTCTAGCTCCTACCACAGCCTTGGATCTTAATTCCAACACCAGAGAAAAACACGCGAAGCTCTCACATAAACTTCCAGAGTAATCAAGTTTATTTAGTCAACAATATTAAGGGTGATTTACACACACTCACACATTCACGTATACATACACATACATGTATATGAAAGGGCAATTCATTTTTATTTAAGCAGATCCAAGATTTCTTGACCAGTCTGAATAACAGACAGTTTAGATTAAATTCAGGTTGAGCATAAATATGATACCCACAAGCCTGGAAATTCTTTACATTTTGTCACCCTATGATTATATGATTATACTGAATAATAAAAACATACTGTATATTTAATTTTCTTTACTCGATTTATGTGCTGACTGTCATCTTTTTAATTGCCACTTAGAATAAAGAAAAACATAACAATAATTATTTTCATTGAGGAATCCTGACATCTGGTTTTCCTTTAGAAAACCCAAATGGAACATTCTGATATTGATTAACCTACCTATCCATTGGTTTTCATCCTCTGGATTAAATAGATATAAAATTAAAACAGATCTAATTAGTTAAGAAAAGATTTCTAAAAATAGAGTAAAAATTGGACTTGTTTTAATTAGATGGTGGTACATCAGTTTTACCTCTACATCTGATAAAATTGGGTTCTTACTATTTGACAATTTATGTCAGTTTATTATTCTATAATTATTTCTGCCTTCAACCCAGTTACTCACAGCACCAACTATACAGAAATTAAATTCAATTGTAAACTATTAAACTAATCAGTTATTATTTGCTGTGTGAGCAGCAGTTGCTATGTAGCACTTTACCCACTATTTTGATCAAACTATGACTTGTATATACTGTGTGGGACTTTGCATACCTAGAGTACCTTAGGAACATTATTCATTTATTTTGAGCTTATTGTTTTTTATCGTTGTTCAAGTACAGTTGTCTTCATTTCTCCCCAACCACTCTCCCCCACCCCATCCACCCCCACCTCCCACCCTCAATCCTACCCCTCTTTGGTTTTGCCCATGGGTCCTTTATACCTGTTCCTTGATGACCCTTTTTCTTTTTTCCCCTGTTATCCCTCTGCCACCACCCCTCTGGTTACTAAGCATTGTATGTCCTAGTGGAAGAAAGAAAAACAGTATTTTTATATCCTCCATTTGATACCAATATTTTTCTGCATTTAAATTGATAGAGCAAACAAGGCTATTGATAGGTTAAGGATAATTAAACTGATTTTATAGTAACCGTTCTCATACTCTTCCATTGAACCATACAGTAGGTTTTCTTAAGGGAATAAAAGTGGCTGCTTTGTGCATTGCTTCCAGAATTGGCAAGAACCTTCCCGCTTCCTGCCTATACTTGTTTGGGATGCAGTATTTCTTCTCAATTCTGATAAAAGGTAAAGGTGTCCATGCATATTTCCACAAAGTTTATAGAAGGACAACAAAGAACTACCATATTACTGTTTATCTTTAATTACTTGAGAAGGGGCATTTTTTCCTACTTTCCTATCCATACAGGGCAAGATTATTAAGAATATAAACTAGAATGCACATTGTTACACAAATCAAATAGTCAAATAGATGTGTAAGTATTTAAATTAACTCATGGTTACAAGAGGGAAACAGGTGGAGGGGAGGAATTAAAGGTTCAAGTATGTCTAATACATGGTGATGGAAGAAAAATTGACTTTGGGTACTAAACACAGAATGCAATATATAGATGATGTATTATAGAATTGTATGCTTGAAACCTATATAATTTTATTAACCAGTAACCTCAATTATATAATAATAAACTTAAAACATTAACTCATGGAACTATTTACATAATATTTAACTAAAAAATAATGACCTTAAAAACAATATAAATTGTAGGAAGATTATGGAAAACTTTATGGTGTACGTGTGTTTTAGTGCCTGTTTTTCTACTATTTAAATGTTGAAAAGCATTATACCTTCTTCATTGTGTGATGGGATGTATTATGCTATAATTGAATAATAATGCCTTTAGAAATATACATTTTTAACTTTACAATGTTAAAGTCTTAAAGTCAAAATGTTACTCTATTTTTAAAGACTTATTCTTGTAAAAATAATAAATGCTAGTTTTCCTTCCTTCTTAAAAATGTTATTTTATTCATTTTCTATAATTTATGAACTCTTTCCCTTGGGTTAATTTTTTGTTGTGACCACAATAACAGCAGTGTTTTCCACTTTAAATTGTTTACATTTGAATGATACAGGTTTTAATTTTCATGGAAAAAACTTATTTGAACTTTTCAAAAGTGATCATAAATAGCACTCATGACCCTGACAGGTTTCCCTTTTATAGTTAAGAAACTCTTCCAAGGTAAACGAAAATTGGAAAGGATCTTCAATTTTATCAGCAATGTCATTGATATATTTTTTCCATTTAAACACTAAGAACCAGAAATAAATTTTAAAATTTCCTTTGGCTTGGATAGTTAATTCAAGGAAAATATACCACCATAACTGAGAGAAGAGTCATTTTTGTTCTTAACTTATTGCAGTTATTGATTCTCCTTTTTGCAAGATACTCCTTTTTTTCTAGCATATATTTCTTTGAAAGTTTTGGGGGAACCCAAAAATTGTGTATTTTTTCTTATATGTTTAAAATTATCTCACTTTCAAAGTACTCTCCATTTGATTCAACACACCTATCAAGATGTTTTTTCCACTGCCCAAAACACTTTTTGAACTCTTTGATTTTCGTGTCTTTTAGTGCTTCTGCCGTTTTTTGTTTCACCTCTTCCACATAAGCAAAATGTTTCCCTTTCAAGATTTTCCATCAGGAGAAACAAAAATAAAAGTCACTCGGGTCAAGACTGGGTGAATAGGGAGGGTGAGGCAAGTGGGTCAGGCTCTTTGTTGTCAAAAACTGCTGAACACTCAGCAAGGTGTGGGAAGGTGTGCTCATAAATGGCCCATCATAAAATGGTCAAAGGCATTGAATGAGTATTCAAAATAAATTCGCTGATGTTGAATGCACCTTCTCACAACAATGCCAGTGGGTACACCGATACAGATGGGTTCCTAGAACACTCGCCTATCAGGGGAAATCCTATCCTACAAGAGGCCCACCTTCCAGAAGATAATTCCAGTATTTTGGGGGTCTCCCCCCATATGTACATATACATGCATATGTACATATAGTTATATACATGAGAGTGCTAGGTGGGAAAGAATGAGTTTTGTAAATTTACATGGGAATATTTTTTTCACCTCTAAATGAGGCCTTTTGTCCTAGAAAAGAAAAAACATGTTTGAAATGCTTTTGCTATTTGTAGATATATTTTTCAATAGTATTGATTACTTATATGAAGTTTGCCTGGGAAAAGTGCAACCATTGTTAATATAACAAGGACAGTTTGCATGACATCCATGTAACCTGACAGCCAAGGACAGTGGATTGGAATGTGTATGCATGAACAATGACGACTTTACTGTACTCGTCAGTGAGGGCAGTAGACACTGTTGAGTGAGCATGTGTACTGTGTGTCCATCACATTCAAAATGACTGAACAAGTAGAGCAAAAAATATGCAATGAATTTTGCATTAAGCTTAAACATTCCTCCATGAAAACTATTTGGATGATTCAGAAGGTTGCAGCTATGGGCAACTGGTGATTGGCAGCTTCCTCACAACAATGTGCTGCTCATGCAGAGTTTTTTCATGAAATGCCAAGTTACCCAAGTGACTCAGCCCCCCTACAGCCCAGATCTGGTGCCCTGACATCTCTGAATTTTCCCAAAACTAAAATCACATTTGAAAAGGAAGAGATTTCAGAACATTGATGAGATTCAGGAAAGTATGATGGGGCAGCTGATGGCGATTGGGAGAACTGTGTGAGGTCCCAAGGTGCCTGCTTTGAAGGAGACTTGGGCTTCATTGTCCTATCTACAGTGTTTCTTGTAACAGTGTTACAGTTATTTATCTTCTTCAATAAATGCCTCTATAGTTCATATTATGTGACTGGATACTTTCTGGACAGACCTCATATATCACCTTTCATTATGTCAGACTACTGTTTTTAGTTTTTAATGAGGACAAAATTAAATGGAAAGTAGTATGCATAATATTTCTTAGGGAAAAAAGGCAGTATGTTTGCTTTTATTTTTATTTTAAACAAGGAGGATTTATATAGCACAAATAATAATAGAAAAGAGGTTAAAACACTTGTTTATAGTGCTTAAGTTATACTAGGTGTTTTTACAAATAAGTTACTTAATTCTTATAACGATGTTGTTTAGTAGGTTATATTGTTATTATCACTTTACAGAAAAAAAGAAACCATGCTCTTATGAGTTTCCATACTTAGCCAAGTTCACACAATGGATAATTAGCAGAGCTAGGTTTGAGACCAGATATTCTGACTCTAGAAGCTATAATCACAATTTTGTGTAACCTCTCAGATAACCTGAGCTTTTACTCTTCTGACGTCACTTTTTGTCTTTTGGCTTTAGAATGTACAGAATTACCTTAATTAAGAAAAAAAGATAAATCCTTATAAAATGTGTTAAAATTATATTTTTTCTCATTATTTAGTTTGTATCTTCTTTTTCCTACTCCTTTGTGTTTTCTCCCTTTCTTATTGATTAATCATAACAGCGTGTGTGTGTGTGTGTGTGTGTGTGTGCGTGTGTGTGTACATGTAAGGGAGAAGGAGGCAGACGCATCTCAACCTCTAACTCATCGGTTCTGACCCTGGTCCGATAAGATTGCCAGGTCTTCTGACATCACAAGAAACACCATGCTAGCACAGGAGGAGGAGAGTCCTTGAAATTCTCTGTATCATTTCCACTATCTGGAAAAGAAAGCCTTTGAAACTATGTATTAATCCCAAGATCTAGAAGGGGAAGAGGGGTGGTTCCACAGTGTCCAAAGAAAAAGCCCATAAAACAACTTCAGTTAATTGCCTACTTTTCTGGTAACCACCTGTTTTATGAGGGGGTTACCAGTGCTTAGAGAAAGAGCCCATAAATAACTTTGGGTAACTGCTTCAACTTTAATTAACTGCCTCATGTCACATATCTGTTTTCACAACAAGATGAACAAATGGAGTCTGGAGCAAGATAAGAATTCAGGCTAACAGCCCTTCACACATACTTATGTTGGGGAGAAGTTGGCACCACATTTACCCACCAATCAATATATAACTCCCTCACCCCCATCCTGCCAACTACTTAAGTCCTCAGGACAAAGGACCTGATGTTCTTGCCACTCTTGCTTTCTTCCACCCAAGCCTATGCCTTTCACCCCCCACCTCTTCAAGGCTCACTCTCCTCCATGAGAAGGTATCACTAATAAACATTGCTTACACACTAATAGATTTGCTTATCTGTAATGCTTTACTGTGTTGGCAGAAAGAACCAATTTTTCCTGTAACAGTTGAATGAATAATTATTAATTTTGTTTATTGTGAACTTTTACTGATTAGTTTAATAATTTTAAGGATCCAAGTCTGTGAGTTGACTTTAAAATATAGAATATATATGTATATGTGTACATATATATATACATATAGGTTTTGTTGTATAATGTTTGAATTTCTGTAATTTTCAAAAAAAAAAAGCCTACCATTTTAGTTCTAAGTACATCTTTCATGCAGAGGTTATTCAATCTTGGTTTCCTGGTGGGAAAACCGGACTCAATTCGTGTTTTCTGGGTTTATGTATATCTCCTGTCACTCACCAAATCATTAATTCAGAACTACCTGGTTCAACGCAAATAGCTTTCTAGTCCTTGAACAACTAATAAACATGCTGTTGGTATTCTTAAAGATTATTAAAAGTTTGACAATACAAATATTTTTCTTTATCTGACAATTGTCCCAATCAATACGAAAGAGTTTTGCATGATTTAAAGTAGTATTCTGGATAGGTTCTAATTTTTTGTCTTTTTGAATACATAAATATAAACTTATTGTCATCCATGATTGTCTTTATTTTGTATTTCAAGCACCAGGCATTGTTCCTGGTGCATGGCAGGCTTTCAATAATAAATGTTTTGCTCTTGTTTTTGTTTATAATCTACGTGTAGTGAAATAAAGTGAAGGTGATAAATAAATGATTTCCAGTGAAAGGAGAGCAGCAAAGAGAGCAATTATAAAAAAATGCTTATTATTGGGCAGAAATGGCCATATAAATGAAGTAAAAACATCAATACAGTATAATGCACTATAGATTATTATTCAGCCAAATCAGATAATTTTTTTACAAATGAATTTTTCATTTTAGATGTTCCTACTGCTGCTGAAGAAATGACAAACATGTCTACCTACCCTCTCCCTGTGAAGACTCTCTTCCAGGATTACGGTAAACCAGGTTACATGCTAAAGTTATTATTTCATTTTAATAAGTAAAATCATTTATATATAAATTGGTGATTTTTATCATTTCCTAAAATATTTTCTACAGATACTGGTTCTGTGAGATTGATTATTTGATTTTAGAATAGAGAATATGCAGTTGAATATATTTACATATCACAGTCCATCCTGGAAGAGTTACGATGCAGAGTAATATATTAGAAGAAATCCCAAATATTTCACTATAAAATTCTACTGAACTTTGTTAAATTTAGTATTCCCAAACTTACTCAAGTATGTAATTATACAATTAAATACATTGTTGTAGATCAGTGAAACAAATTAAAAATACATACTTACAGATGTATCTGTGTGTAAGTATATATATGAGTATACTAAACCATTTTTAAAAGGAACACACAACATTGGAAACATTGGTCTAAAGGACACTTTAGCATGAAAGGCTTTAAAGGTTATGCTAAGTGAAATAAGCCAGCCAATGAAAGACAAATACCTCATGATCTCACTTATATGTAGAATCTAGTGAACAAATAATCTAATGAACAAAATAAAAACAGAAGCATAGATAGATGGAAAAGCCTGACAGCTCTCAGAGGCGGGGAGGACTGGATGAAAAATGGTGAAGGGATTAGCCAAAGAATATTTATGCATGACCCATGGACATGGACAACAATATGGGGACTGACTGAGGGAGGGGTGGAGGTGAGATTGGGTGGTGGTGGGCAAAGGGGGAAGGGCGAGGACAACTGTAATAGCATAGAGAATAAAATAAATAAAATTTAAAACAGGAACACACCACATTGGAAACAGTGATATAAAAGATACTTCAGCATTAAAGGCTTTAAAGATAGTTGACAAATCTAATTAATTATTGTAGGAGTTTGAGGATCAAAGATTTCTCCTATGTGGTCATGTATAATGCACACCCACATTTCTGTGTGCGTTACACACTGGATTATTATACCCATTATTATACCCATGGTATGTAATCATTATACCCATAGATAATGTGCATCCTTATTTTTCCCTCAAATATTTGGGCAAAAAAATTGTGCTTTACACATGGCAAAATACTATATTCTAAATGTTAAGTGTTTCTTAGGGTTACCTATAAAGCTAATTTTCTTAGTTAAACTGTGATAATTAAGAAAATAATAAATGAATTTATGAGAAATTCAACTTAAAATTCATGGCATAATAATACCATGTTTTCTTGAGATATTTGAGTAAAAAACAAATTGTAATAATATTGATTGAAAGACAAAGTTTTCATTATAAAGTTTTACTTCTATATTTACCAAAAACCAACCAATACTGATAATCAAGTCTATAATTCAAGAACATAGGCACAGGAATAAACTTAATAGCAGAGACTTTAACTGATTAATTTAGAGTTATTGATATATACAATCTATATTTTCATCTGATTACTGTTGGCCAATTTGTTTTTGTATTTGTATTTTATAACAACTGTTGAATGATTTAAGCATAAAGGGGAAATTCAAACAATAGAATATCATGCAAAATTTATCAAATTCTTAATGAGTGACAGAATCTAAAAACCTGTTGGTGTCTCTATATCACAAATTACAGTACAAGAATATTTCTCTTTTATGACTTACCTGAAACAAATGAGGTATAGAGAGTTCTGGTTTTTCTTCAACCTCTCTTCCTCTTTTGTTCCATTAACATATACATTTAAGTTGGGCATGTGATCACCACAATATATTTTCCAGCCTGCTTTGAGGTGAAATACTGGGCAATGGGTTGTAAAGAGAAGTATTTATAGGATATTTTTGACCTCTCCTTTATCCCCTCCACCATCCTCCTGCTGGGTTTTAGAGCTGCTGTGTTGGGCTTTAGTTAGAGATAATTAATACATGGTGAAGCAACAAGTAAAAAGACCCTATGTCCCTGATAGCTCAAAGCTTCAAAAACAACCCTAAACATTTATATAAGCAAAAATAAATTATTATTTTGTTCATGCCATATGCTATCTTGGGTTTGGGGTCATTCGTAGCTAAACTGCTTCTTAACTAATACAGAATTGTTGGAGGGAAGAGGAATGATGCTGACTTAATAGCCTGGCATTTTTATCAAAGAACAGTCATTCTTTACCTTTTAAGTGATTCACAAACACACTAGAGAGACAATGGAGACACTGTGTACTGAATGTTTACGACATTACAAATGATACTTTAGACTAATACCCCTGATTTCTCTACTACAACTTGTTTGATTAGTCCCTTGACACTATTCTCAGTTGAGGAAAGGAAAGAGTAATTCATGACATTTTCAGAAATGCAGCTAATCTAATTTCACAAGCTTCTCAAGTTTGTTGCAAGTTCTGGGTGACTCTGCAGCTTCCTTCTTTTTTTAATTTCTCATTTTCTAAAGGAAGGAGAGCTTTTTTAGTCATAAACCCCTCCCTTGGAGTTGACCAACAGTGTCTTTCTCTTAACTTGATGTTTAACCTTCCTAAAATGACCTTGGAATTAGGACCACGAAGGGCCATATCTAGTTTAAGCCCTCTCGTCAAAGGGAAACTAAGTGGTTATTTTTTAGTCACAGGCTTGAAGTGCAATGTATCTCCCTGAAGAAGAGATAGATTATGATCCCTAGCATCATGGCTCACTACTGAGAAAAAAATACCTGGAATCATGTGCCTTTCTGCTGTTCCTTGACTTTCTCTTCATTAGAAAGTAGAAATTAAAGTAGAAATACTTACGAAGATGGCAACGTGGTGAAAACTGGGAGGGAGGAGGTAACAGGAAATAAAAGATTTCTAGAAGTCGTGGAATTTAAGGCACACTAGCATCAACAGCTAATCAACTTCTTTTTAATTCTCCATGTACTCCACTATTTACCTCACAATGCAAACATAAACATTGATGCCCTAATGATATAGGAGAATGAAGTTGTTCAGTAGAGCTCATTATCAAGTAGAAACAAGGCCTGGTAAATTTAAACTCCAATGCTATGACCTACTATTAATGTATTGGGTTGGCCAAAAAAATCTGTTTAGCTTTTTCATTAAAACGAAAGACACATTTTTCATTTTCACCAATAATTTTATTGATTTAGATATTTTCACTATATCGGCTATCTCCCACTATTGACTTCTAGTGGGTAGAGGCCAGGGGTGCTGCTAAACATCTTTGAGTGCATAAGACAGCCCCTCGGCAAAGAATTATTTGGCCAAAATGTCAACAGTACCACAAAACCTTGCAAACCACTTTTGACTCATTTGATCAGTCACAGCATCTTCTCTATACACTGCATAAATTTTTTTTGTTTCAGCTTTTACCTTTCTTGAAATAATGAAACATAATATGCTAAAAAATGTTCTATACCTTCTTCCACCTTCAATATTAACATGGCTGCAAAAATTCACTAATTTTGATAAGTATTATTTTTTAATACATGCAGATATGACAGCTGTCACAATATAAGCCTGCAAAATTGTTTCAAATGAAGTTAAAGACAACTAAGCACTACTACCAGAGCCACTGTATGGAAAAAAACTAAGCAAATTTTTGGCCAATCCAAATCAGTTTTAGATTGTAAATTCTTCTTCTTTTTTTTTTTTTTTTTTGCATTGAAAATAATGTGGAACAATTCTTCTCACCAAAAGTGAGGTAATCCCTAGCTGATTAGCCCGGTTAGTTAGAGCGCTGGCCTGATACGCCAAAGTTGTGGTTTCTATCTCAGTCAGAGCACAAATAAGAAAAAAACAATGAATGCACAAATAAGCAGCATAGCAAATCTCTCTCTCTCTCTCTCTCTCTCTCTCTCTCTCTCTCTCTCTTCCCCTTCCTCTAATAATCAATAAAATAAAAAGTAAAGTAAAACTATATATTATACAATATAGGATGCAATTTCAGAGGCCAAATAAGCTACATTTTTGCTTTTTTCAGTTTTATGAATGAACAAATAAATGTATTCTATGTGGGGATTTTATCTTAATGAGTCCAAATATCTGATTAATCTGTTACTTAGAGCTGAGGATTAAATGTAAAATGAACCCATTTATAATAGGTTGAACACGAAGAATATTAATGCCGGTTGTTTTATAATTGTCAGTCCCCAGTAAAGTTCTTTTCCTTGTCCATTGAAGATGAGCCCACAGGTGCCTCTTCATTATGCCAGTTTGGTCCAACCCACTTTCCACTCCAGTCTAGTTTGCCCTGATTTCTGCCCTCACACAGCCCATGGCAACACAGTGAGGCTCACTGAGGTGGTATCCATATCCCTCCAAACCTCTGATCTTTTTTGACACTTTCTGATATTGATCCTGGACTCTAAATTATCCCCCACACCAGTGTATATTATCTCAGTGTCTTGTTCCGTAAAGAGTTTCACAGCCAGTGAGACCTCTGAAGTATTTTCCTGTGGTCACCTAGGCTCAGTATTTCTGTGAACTGTGTGCATTTTAACTTCCTACCTCCATTCCCTATTGTTAGTGCACCTCTTTCTTTTGGTGCCATTAAGTTTCATCTTGGACTTTTCAGTACAGATGTGCCTAGTAGGAGACCAAAATTTGTATGTTGTCATTCTCCCGCAGGTAACAGCTGGGCATAATACCAATAACTCCCGACTTATTCACTGAGTCCAGTGTCAGAGCTTGATGTCTGTCCCAGCCCCTCGTGTGTTGTTGAGATGGTCAGCCCTATGTTCAGCTCAGTTCCACAAACACATGCTGAGAATCTACTGTGTGCCAGCCTCTGGGTAGATTAAAATTAATTAAGATATTGATGGCATCTTTGTGGCGGGAAAACATGTACATATGAAAATCAACAATCAGTTCAATATATGAATGATTGGTCCAGAGATTTAATAATTTAAAATAGTAAAATAAAAGAAATGGGCACTTGTACCAGTCAAAAAGAAAGTCCAGTTCTAAAATACAATCACTTTACTAATTTGGAAGAAGACTGAAGAAAGAACTAACATAACAGCAGAATGTTCCTTGTGTATCCTTGTATTTCCAATGCCTTGTGTCCCCTAATACATAGGCTAGTACAGAGTTAAAATGCACTAAGTATTTCTGAATGAGTTGCTGAGTAAACAAATCAATGATTATTCTTATAGAATATTAAGCTTTTGGATAAGTTAAATAGATTAATATAAATATTTCACTGCTGCAGATCTGTGATTCAAATTTATATACATGTACTAAACTGTAGCTTGTAAAGTTCATTTATAAGGTGTCTTTATGCACTATTGTATTTAGAACTAAAACTGCCCCCAAAAAGAGAAAACACTTCTGCGGAAAACTGAAGAGCTGGTCACTTGTGTTGACGTGGTGTGCATGGCGGGAGGAGAATCTGACTCTCAGCAGAAATGTGATTTGGATGAATGCCAGGGGCCTGTACAAACAATTCTGTGTTCAATCATTTGTAAATCTATTCAGCTATCAAAAGGTATCCCTTACTAATATCAAGTTTCTGCTGTATATAATAATGTATACATAATGTGGTCATTTTATTTCCTCTGAAGTTAGATAATATTCTCACCATTACACATTTTGGAGCCATTTATTTTTCCATTTACAATCATATAAATCCAGGAGAACTATTTACTTTTAGTTCCATAAAGTAATTTTATATGCAATGAGTAATTATCAATAGGTTATATAATTATTCCATTCTGTTCATCTAGAGTGTATGTGGTTCTGTGGGAGTTTCTGAGCATTCTTTCCTTTAATTGCTGAAATAGTCTTTAGTTCTAAATTGCTCCTTATATCAAAGCTTCTGAGATGCATAAACTATGTCAAATGGACATTTCCGACAAAGAAACTGTTAGTCCAAGACAGACTTGAGGGAACACAATATTATTTATAATACTATGTTCTGCATTTTAGGGCCTTAATAACCTTTCTAGAGAAGCTTAGCCAATTGCTAATCAATAGTAATTACTTTTTTCTAACAACCTACAAATTATCCATTAACCCCTAAAAGTAAGGTTTTGGAAAGCCATACAATTATTTTCTAGACATTAAATATGTAGTTATAGTCCAGTTTTGATATTTATATTGTATTCTCTGTTGTAACTTTATAGTTAAGACTATTTTCATAAAATTAAAGTGAAGATTTTTTTAAAAAGGTGGTTGTAAAAATCATAATTTTTGAAAGATTAAGGCAATAAAATAGTTCTAATCAACCTCAAAATGTTATTGAATAAGGGCACAAGATATTAAATGGATAACTAGCTATGTAAACATGCCATGAAATATTTCACCTGAAGTTGAATTAACAGTTAAAATCTGTGTAATTTATTTAAAAAATAAAATCTAATAAATTTGCTGCTGGATATTTTTGTTGTCTTACAGAAAAATGCTAAGTTGTGGGGTTGTATTGAATAGGTGTAGGACATTATTACTAGCAAGGTTA
Organism: Mormoops blainvillei; assembly: GCA_004026545.1. NCBI lineage: Eukaryota > Metazoa > Chordata > Mammalia > Chiroptera > Mormoopidae > Mormoops > Mormoops blainvillei. The sequence continues at coordinate 182,945 of PVJD01000208.1, read as the reverse complement.
ACAGTATTAAGAAAATCTAGCTTCAAAAATGAAGAGTTACTAAAGATTAACAATAAATTTGGAGGAAAACAAACATATTAGCAAATTAATGGTAAATTCAGATTTAAATTAATAATGGTCTTAGAGAAACATGAAGAACATAATATAAAATACAGTATCATTTTGTGTGTCCATTTTTATAAAAGTCCTCCTTTTATTCCAACTCTGTGCTAGGTTATATACTCACGTTACAGATACAAGTTATTTTACAGAAACAAAAAGAAACTTCCACTCAAGTGTTTTTTGTTTGTTTGTTTGTTTCTACATATTCTCTAATATAGTTAATAAAATCACTGGGTCATTTACGCTAGAAAACTATGTAGCAATGTTCAACTTCTTTGCTCTTTTTACCATCCAAACACTGGCCATATTCAGAAAAAAATTGTCTGAAAAATATATTTTTCAGTTTTTCTTACCATTGTTTGTCACTTACCTACTCCAGATTCACATTGTTTCTTTTAATCTCCCGCCTGAAACTGATGTTTTTTTCACATATTAAAGACCCAATTCATTGTATTTTTATGTTATAATAATCAACTCGTATTGAAGTTTTTCATTTACACATCAATGTTTTTCATTACACTGATTGACCTGGAGGGCAAGAACTGTGACACATTTGTTTCTTTAGCCTCTATCATCTAAAACATGATGGCATGAAATTAGTTTCAACCTCATTCTGAGCATAGGCTACAAATACTAAGCTTTGACTATAAAGTAAAACCCATTCTAAATTTGTTCATTGAGTCCTAAAGTAGCAGTTTAAATAACAAGAGACAGGCTTCTTAAATATATAATGAAATTTTGTTAAATTGTTGGTAAATGTGCATGTGTCTGTGTGTGTGGACACATATACATATGGGCTTATTTGTTTGTTTATTTCTCCTAAAGCATGAGTATAAGATGTAGGTACTGTAGTAAACCGGTTATGATGATGTAAGTAGTCTTCCACTTAAGTATTAAGGTACAAAGTCTATTTGTCTGCTTGTAAAATGGTGATTTACTTGGGGGGGGGGGGGCTGTCTTCAAAGATAAAAGGATAAGTAGTTTTCATTTCTTTTTTTTTTTAAAGATTTTATATTTATTTACTTTTTTAGAGAGAGGGGAAGGGAGGGAGAAAGAGAGGGAGAAACATGATTGGTTGTCTCTCGCAGGCCCCCACCTGGGGCACTGGCCTGAAACCCAGGCATGTGCCCTGACCAGGAATCAAACCAGTAACCTTTTGATTTGCAGGCCAGTGCTCAATCCACTGAGCCATGCCGGCCAGGGCTTCATTACTATGTATAGAATAGGCTACAACATTTAAAAAAAATAGCAGGGACTCAATCTTTTTCTTTAGTAGTTGTTAAATATTTCAGAATTTTAAAAGCAAAATTAGAATTTTAGATAACAGGTAAATTTTCCTGTAATTATCACATTTTATATGAATTTTTATTAAAACACAATAAAATATAAACAGTACTTAGATTCTAAATTGGTTTTAAAAATAAAACTTGGAATTGAGATAATTAAATGAAAGTACATATAACTGAATGAAAGCAAATCACATTTTGAACTTCTTTTGAATTTCAATATTTGACAATAGAACCTGAGAAAGTAACACAAAAAAAAATCTAGTGGGATGTTTAAGTAAATTAAAAACTGTCTTCTTGGAGGAACTAAACTATCATTTCTTCAGAAAACTCCAGAGATTTTCTGACCTTGAATCTTGTCTGGTAAGATGAATTATAGTAGGGATAATTCTTTCTGCTAAGAACAATTTCACTTTCTTCCAGTTTTTCACTCTTATCCTTGACATGTGAGAGACTGAATAGAATATTAAGAAACTCCCTAATTTAACATAGAGAATATAACTGTAATAAGTTATTTCTAAAAGTTTTAGAGTGAATTTTCACGGGATATACCAGTGTCATTATACGATGACATAATCTCTACTTATGAATGAGTCTAAAATCATATTATCCAGAATAGACTATGCTATGATGTAATAACAAAGTAACCCTGATAGTAATTTAATTTTTTATTAAAAAAATTAAAAGTTCATTTCTCGCTAATTTTACATGACCTTTGCAGGTTCATGTTTCCTCCCAAAGTCACTCAAGGACCAGGCTGACACTCCATGCTGGTGTAGATGCTCTATGTGGAACATGCAGCCTCGTAGGTCATGTCAGCTCATAATGGCAGACTGGAGAACTGGGCTTTTTATTAGCCTGAAAATGTTATCTCACATCCCACTGACCAGAAAGAGTCAGATGGCCCTGCCTAACTGCAAGGGATTTGGAAATATAGATAGAGAAGCAGATGGAATTTTTTTGTCGTTGTTGAGGCTTACTCTGTCCATTGCAATAATGAATAGTTGATGTGTCATAAATTGTAGTGTAACATGGTGATTAAGTTGTATAGTAAATTATTTGTATGACCTTGCCTTAAGTGTATATTTAATCTTAATTTCAAAATATAATAGAAAAAAATCCTAAGTTATGATTTTACTTGTTTTATTTGGGTTTCTGTTGTGTCAGGCACTCAAACTACAGTTGTCTGGAAGGAAAAGAAAATTCTACAATGCTCCCCTGAGATAATGGAGCATTTTTTTTTTCATAACAAATAGGGCAACCATTGAAGTAAGAAGAACAAAACCCATGAACCTCTGTGTGTGATAGGTAAAACTAGAATGGCAGCTATGTTTTGTTATTTAAAATCAATACTTAAGAGCCTTCCTTCTTCACAAAGATAAAGGAGTTATCAGAGCTAATGGTTGAGGTAAATGCTTAGCACTGTTTTAACAGATTACAGGTCGATTTTAATTTTGCTTTACAAATTACAAAGGATCCCATCAATAAGATTATGGATAGAGAGACATCGAAACACTGCTGAGAAATTAGTCCACCCTTTCAAGTTCAAATAGATTAGAGAAAAATATAAAGGGGAAAAAATTGCTAGAAGACAATGAAAAGGAATGTATTTTTTTGTTTGTGCATAAACCATGCAAAACTATTCCTGGGATAATTACGCTGTTATAGAGGCTGGTAAATATTTATCAGAAAGATTTGGTTAGAATTATAGAAGAATTTCCTGGGTTTATCCAAAGAGGTGACATTGCAAAACTTTAAATATACAAAATTATCACTAAACAATATATTTACAGACACTTTTAATAAGTAATACTAAGTATAGTCTATTTTATAAATTTATATTTAGGATTATTTTATTATTAAGGATATTCCTTTCACAGAATATTAGAAAATTTTAGAGAAACATAATCTTCTCATTTGCTTAAAACTGTAGAAATCACCATGTGCATAATTACATGATGATTTACCTTGTTTTTCTGTACTGGATCCATCATTTTTCCTCTGCACTAGCAACAATGTGATTCTCCAATAAATTTAGAAGCATTTTTTAAAACAAAGGAAAAAATCTAAAGCAAAAAAATTCTAGTCTAATATAATATGATCAATGTTTATACATTTATATAGTTCTGTTAAACCTAAATTTGAGTATGACCAGTATATGGAGAAGATATTATTAAAAAAAAAATATATATATATATATATATAATATATATATACACACACACACATGAGAAAAAGATTCTGCTTTGGAAATCACTTTCCATACTATTACACACATTTGTACTTTTAAAAAAGCATTTTATGCCATGGACATTTAGCATAGTTTAAGAAGGGGTCTAAAGTTCTGCCCTGCAGTTGCCCTGTGAGGGACTTGGGGAGGCAGTTCCGCACTAGATTCCTGTCCATGCTCCGTTCAACTTCCACTCTCTGCAAAGTACACAGAAAGATATTTCACAAGGGGAGAGTTAAAGAGTTGCTGAGGAAGAAAATACCCCCACAGCCTTGTCTGGCACAGACAGAAATAAAAAACCTTTCTTCATTCCCTGAAACTTTCGGAAAGTGCCCTAGTACCCATCAGTTCCTCTGGAGCAATTGCCCAAGTCAGCGCCTCAAGCAGAGAGGGCAGGCTCTAACAGGAACAGAACTCAGTGATGCAAAGTATGGGCTTAGTCTGGAAAATGCTGGATTCCCTTCAGACCACTCTAGATGCAGTCAGCCAGAAGCTAAAATTTGGTTCTCAAGGCTCCTTAGGGCAAAGGTTCAAATGGCTTATTCTATAAGTTGTTCCTAGGATTGTTTTTAGTTGTAATTAAGGGAACTAAAATTCTGTAAGCCAAATGGAAGACTGTAATGAAGTGAGACATAATTACCTGGGGGAGTTGGGAGTTCCTAATTTGTGCTTCAACCACAAAGCTGACATGCACTGAGTTTTGAGGACTTGAGAAGTGGGGTCAGAAGAAATCATTAAAAGGCCTGGAGTGGAAACTTTACAGTTAGTTTGTTTTGTGCAGTGAATTTGAAACCTGTTGTTTCCATTAGCAAGATTTACTTTTGATCAGAACCAGAAGGGATTTGTCAGGAGAGTAAAGAGTAAAACATTTAACTTCCCCATTGACTAACTTACATCCTGTTAAAACTACTAAGATGTTCACTTTCCTGGCATTTGGTAATCTTGGTAATATAGGGAAAAATGTGTAAGTGAAAAAGCTACTAAGAAATCATATTTCTTGAACTTCTCTTATGCTCACAAATTTGAAAAATTTACTTTTTGACGTTATATTGAAGGACATGGTATGCTTGTTATATGACCAATATTATATTATATGTTGTCTCATTTAATCCTACAAAAATGCCTTGAAGTAGACATTATATCTAATGTGAAACTGGACTTCATACAAGTTAAGTAACCTTTTTGATATAAAGTCACTGAAACAGAGGTCAACCTGTGGTAAAATCCCTTCTCTTCCCATTTCACTGTGGTACATCTATCTGCATTATCATACACAGCTAAAGACCACATTTTCATACAAAGGAGAATAACAAAAATTAAGACTTAAAAAGTCAAACTTATTCAGTCTGAAGTAATTATTTTTCCTCAGTGTTGGGAAAGGCAGTTTCATGCATTCAGTCCTTTGAGCCCCACAGGAGCATCTAAGAATGAGTCTCGAGCCTGAAACATTTCCTTCCTAAGACATAAGGAGCCCCAACAACCTGTGCTGGCCTGATTGCCTCATTTGGAAATATCTTTCCCTTGATGTGTTTTCCTTTATTCTCTTTAAGCACATGTGTCAATGGTCCTCAGCCATGTCCTGAGCTTTCTGTATTTCAGACCCCATGGGGAAGGTATTGGGGTCCTTCCACCACAGCAAGAAGTGGAGGGTGGGTAGCTAGCTACATGCCTGCCCGGACTGCAGAGTGGATCTGCTGGCCATGAAGAGCCTACTCATTGCAAGAGGCTGAATCTTGCCATAAACAAAGACTATACCATTTGAACCTTGTTGCATGTTTTCTGTTCTCAGCAACATTGAATCATGCACTAGTCTTATCCCTGGGCAGCACTTACCTGCCTTTTAATCTTGGCTGTACAGCCTTGCCACCCAATAAATAGTGAAACTCTTAACTCCAGATGTCATAGTAGGCAATTACATAAATTCAAATAAATGGACAATTAATATAATCATCTGTAAGCTACTCTTGTATCACTGAGTTGAAAGGGAAGATGTAACTCAAGATATCTTTGTCTTTGGAATATAACTTAAAATATCATTTTGTCTTAAGGCCACCCTATCCAATTTCTTTGATTAAATACTACTGGGTCATGGCCACAGTTCTACTACTGCCCAGTCACCTGTCCACTCTGCTTAGAGAAACGTGATCCAACATCAGTCCAGAAGTCAAGGATTGTGCACTGTAGGAATTCGTAAATTATGTAAAGCACTAGTTAAGCATAAAAGATATTTAAAAGGCAAAAAAATCATTCACAATAAAAGGTAAATCTATTATCACTGATGACATCATCATCCCTGATATATGTATATACAAAAAAAAAATATATATATATATATATGGCCTATCATACAGGCTGCTGTGTTCTCCACATTATTAAACCTTTAAAGAGCTCTTTGTTTTAGACATAAATAGATCTCAGTAAGGCAGCTGTACTAAACACATGAGTGGCCAGAGCCAAGCTGTCTTCCTTGAGTAGGTAGATGGAGAGTTGTGAAACTGAGTCATAAGGACTTACAGGGACATCCCTGATGACAGAGAATGAAACTCAACTAGCAGTTCCTGTTACACTCCTTACCTATTTTAAAATCTGGGGTATATGCCTTTGTATATTTGTGTATCTGAAATATTCATGCGCGCACACACACACACACATACATATATATATGTGCTGCATATACATATGCTTGCATATTTTTTTTATATAATACCCCAAAGAAAATTCAGTTTCACATGTCCTCTAAAAACTTTCTATTCTATTTAAATTAATTGGCTTTCACAAAGTTTATTAACATTCATAGCCCTTGTTGGACACCATTCGGGTTTGAAGAGTTAGATAGCAGAGACTGACATCCCCTCTGATGCCTTGCGTGTTCCTCCACTTTACTTATCCAAAGTAAAACTCTTAATTCTTCCCACCAGCTCCTGTGCAAACCTCTTCCCTGCCCTTGTTTCCATTCCCCAATTCTCTTAACATCATCATTATCCACCTAATTGTGAGGCCAAAACCTAAAAGTCAGCCTTCCTTTCCGTTCCTTCTAACCTCCTCACAGACAAATTCAATCTCCTGGCAAGTCCTACTGGCTCTGTCTCCAAAATAGATTCTGCCCAACACTTAGCCGATGTCTCTTCACTCCTATTCCTTTAGCCAAAACCAACATCTCCTGTGTGAGTGGCTGCTGTATGATCCAAAACACTCTCCCTGCTTCTATAGGGTTGGGACTGCTCCGGAAAATCCATCTCTACATTGAGCCAGAGTGATCTATCAAAATTATAAACAAGAACTTCTAGTTCCCCTGCTTTCAACCTCATGCTGTCTTGTCCTTATGCTTAAAATAAAACTGAACTCCTTATTCTCAGAATAAGGTGCTGTGTGATCTGACTGTTGTCCATCGCTCTCATATCCCACCATGCTCTGCCTCACTTACCAGGCCCTGCCACCAGCAGTCTTCCATCTGTTCTTTGAGAGAGAAGCCCATTCAATCCTCCAGGCACTTACACGGTCCTCTTTTGAAACGCTCTTTGCCAAAATCATTGAACCACCCTTGATATCTATCTGTTTCAAGTTTGGGCTTAGCTGTTACCTCTTAGAGAGTGATTCCTTATCTAGTCATTCCAGATTAGCAGCCCGATTGCCTACCCATTCCTTTTTTTTTTTTTTTGGAATTGCATTATCCAGTTTTATTTTCATAAAAGCACTTTTTGCAACTGAAATATTATTTATGTAGTTTTTAAAAAATTTATTAGTACCCCCCTCCCTTAATTTAGCCCTTTGTAAAAGCTATTCATTGTCTATCATTGCCTATTGTATCTCCAGGGGCTAAAATGTGCCCGGCACTCAGTCCATGCTTAGGAAACTATTGTGGGATGAATCAATGCACTTTGCTGCTGACAATAAACCAGACTAATAGAATCTTAAGTAGGCCTAGCAGATCTAAAAAGAACAATCACCTTCACATCCTGCCTCAATCATTTTATGAAAAATTTTGATACTCTCATACCAATCCCTTGGCAAATATTTTAAACATGGTTTTAAATATGACAAAAAAAAAGTTGACAAAGAAAAAGTGGATTACTGCATATGATGTCTCTGAAATAGCAAATAGTGTCTTCTGAAAATGCAAGATACTTTCTAGTAACTTGAATTCTCCTCTCTGAATTGGTATATTTGTCATGAAAACATTCCATCTAGTTGCTGAAATACCAACACATTTTTGGCTTTTCTTGATGCACAATCAGTAGGGAGTTATCTCTCACATGTGATTTTTTTCTACACCTTTCATTGATATAGGAAGGGCAAATAAAAAATTAAACTCACTCAGAAACATCATGTATATAATATAGGTTTCTTTTTTAAATTTTGGTACCCTGAGGATTTTTTGTGTGTCTATAAATCAACGGAAAGTTTGTATTCATCCACACAGATGCAATCTCTTTCTCTCTGATAGATATAATGTAGAGAATATTCTTCAGTTAGGAAACTATAAAAATATACCATATCATGAAGTTTTCACATATTTTTAACTGTTTCAGGTCAACAAATATACATTCTGAATGCCACATTCTCATTCATGTTTGATTGGTGCTAAAATGCTGTATAAATCTTTTTTGTTGGCACATAGCTGTCTTGAAATCGTAACCTCTCATTGATCGTAATGTTGATGTACAAAGTTTTCACCTTTGTATTGAGAACATAAAGAATGTAAATAACCAAAGTGATAACAACTTTAGTGCAGAAGAATAATTATCTAGTTTTGTGATAAAGATTGTTCTATGGTTTTGTTGAATGGATGTGTCCTCAAGATTCACAGGGAAAGCTGTGTGAGAAGCTTAGAAAGTGCAGTGAAATCTACTCCTGGAATGAACTTTCTCAGCCCCAGGTTCACAGGAACTGAGAAGAGTGGCAGATTGTGACAGAACAGCTGTCAATGCTAGTACAGAGAAAGCTTCAAATTTATTTCCATCTTAATTCCATGCTCTACTTTATGTATTCATGTAGTTAGGTCCTCTAACATTCAACATTTTCATACTCAATTATAAGATTATTTTCTTGTGCTAAAATGCTGTTTTATGAAAGCACACGTCTTGATGAAATCTATGTCCAGCCCCACCTTCCCTAAGAAAATGTACAGACACTCACATACATTATTTTGTATTTATATGCATTGCCCATAGAACATTGGCTTGTCAGAATATAAGTATAAAGTCTAAATACATTCATTGTTTTAACATCTGGCCACATATTTCCCCTGCTTGGGCGAGGTGATCAGAAGTTAGAAAATGGAGGTAAAAAGTCTAAGCAAAAATGAAGCAGACCCCCCACTGCTCTGCCTAGAAAAAGACATTCTTGGTTTGTGTTTTAGCTGTTTTCCTCCAGGAGGGAGGTGATAGTAGGGATAGCAGAGAAGGGAAGGATTTGGAGCAGAGACAAGAAGAAAGTGTGAGAATCAAGCTTCAGAATTCGGCTGGGCTTAAGAGGAATTCAGGGTTACCCTCCCTGGAAGAACTTTTAAAAACATGAAAGCTTACTGTTCAATTTGAAGTTATTTGGTCTGTGATGTACTCCTCAGATTTCCCTCTGTCCTAGAATATTAAAAAAGAAAGTCTAGTATATCAAAAAGTACTTTCTGGGAATGTGTGTTTTGGAAAGAAAGAAGGGGAGGGGATGGGAGGGGAAGGGAAGGGAGGGCAGGGGAGGAGGAGGAGAAGAAATAATTGAATTTCACTTGTGGGTCAGTAGAATGTCTCTAAAGAAGCAAACTTCTATAAGTAGATTGGCAATAAGAATTCAAGCCCACTGTAAATATTCATAAAATGTAGGGAAAGATTTAGATTTTGACAGGTAACCAAGGATGTTGATTCAATTTTATCTCCATATCAAGAAGCAGGGAACCTTTAGATTATTTCTGTTTTCTATATATACCTGTGCCCTATCTAATAAAGAAATAGAGATAAGGTCAGAGTGTATTGTTCTCCCTTTCTTCACACTAAACAATTAGGCAGTGAAAAGGTAAGAGTATACAGCACACATTTCAAAGAAAGTAAAATGAGTGCACCAAAATTGCTGTATCTTTTACATACTTTTTTGAGTTTTTAAAATAAACATTTATTTAGAGAAATTTTTAGATTTTTATAAAAGTTGCAGAGATGGTACAGGGAGTTGCTGTATATCTTTAATATTCCCAACTGTTAACATCTTAAATTATTATGGTTCATTTGTCAAGACTAGGAAATTGAAATTGGTCTATTATGAATAACTAAACTCCAGGTTTTATTTGGATTTTGTTAGCTTTTTCATTAATGTCCTCTTTCTGTTTGAGAATCTAATCTCTTGTACCACACTGCATTTAATTGTCACATCTCCCTAGTCTTCCATAGTATGTGACAGTTCCTCAGTCTTTTCTTATTTTTCATGACCTTGACTCACTTGAGGGATCCTGGTCCAATATTTAAAAAATACCGCCCAATCTACATCAGTCTATTGTTTTTTTTCCTGATTACATGAAGACTTCCTGCAGTGTCTTCTTTTAAAAAAATATATATATATAGTTGGTATACAATATTATGTTAGTTTCAGGTGTACAATATAATCATTCAACATTTATATAGTGTAGAATAATAACCTGTGGCGAAGCAAATTTATCACAATATTATTGACTATATTCCGCTTCACCTCATGCATTTCAACAGTGACATTGTCTGTCAGGGCCTTATTAGTTGATACGTTGAAATGATCTGGTCTGTTACTCATTCTAAGGTGAAATTGTCCTTTATGTTTTAGAAATCAAATTAACACCTAAGTCTTGATGGTCAGGTAGGTTGTAATTCCAATATCTAGTTATAATTTTGTTAGACAGTATCTATTTAAAAAATCATGCTCAAATTTTTATGCATTCATCTGAGTGTAAAACATAGTGTTTAAATGTGAATGAAGACTATTCTGACATCTCACAGTTATACAATCAAACTGCGGCTAAGATGATGTGGAAAAGTAGATAGGATTAGAGGAAATCTGTTGGTATTATGTGAAAAATAAAAATGGTACATGAATGGAAGAAAATAGTGAGGAGAAATATTCTCCATTCTTATGTTTAAAACTTTTTCTAAATTCAGTTGTTCGTGGGAAACTCAATCCTAAGGGAAGAGTCTTTCTTTCTTTTTTAATTCAGTGTGTTTCAGTTTAAGTCAATTCCATTTAGAAGGTGCATTGAGTCTTTTCTTTTGAGGGATCACTGTGATAGGTGCTACCCAGGATATGACAGAATCTACATCACTGTTTCTTTCTCAGGGAGCTCACTTTCCATTTAGGGAGAAACAGTTTGCATATATTACAGTACTAAACTAGATTTGAGTAGAAAACATGTAGTTTTAACAACTGTTTTACACTGTTTTTTTAATCAGCTCCGTTTTCCCATGTCATTTATCTTCTTTCTCCCTCCTTTCCCATTTATTACACTAAAATGTCAATCCCTGACTGACCTTCGATTATTATTTCAATTTTCTTTATTTTTGCAACACTGATCCCATCTTTCACATAATAAATCAATGGTTTTGACATCAACAAATGATATTACAACACAAATGTATATTCCTAACAAAAAAAATACATAGACATCTTAAGCACTTATACTTCTTTTTTTGTATAACGGGCCAAGAGAACATGTTTAAAGCAGTATTTAGTGAACTCGCCACCAATATCAATAGCTCAACAGAAACTTTTCTTTAAAACTTTCAAATATATCATTTAAAAATATGAAATCAAATTTAATAGACATAATAGTCAGTGGCTTTTCTTTTTACTATCAAATTATATAACATGTAAGAAATTACCTTAGTAAGCCCTTAATTCTTATTATGTAAATCATATGCAGTCACATCTATGCCAGCCTAATTTAGAACTACATTTTAGTTGAAAGTGTCTTTTTCTGGTTTATATTCCACTTCTATTGATTTTCAGCCAAAGCCTAAAGACTTGCTTAATAAGTAAGCCTACTGTGTGTTACTCTGCACATTACAGACTAAATGTGCTCTCTCTCTCTCCCCAGAAAATTCATATATTGAAGCTCAAATCCCAACTGTGACTGCATTTGGAGACAGAGCTCCTGTGAGAAAGTGATAAAAGTTAAATGATGTCATAAGTACAAGACCCTATTCTGATAGGGCTCAGGTCCTTAAAAGGAGTGGCAGGGATCTGGGAGCTCTCTACCATGACAGGCCACACTGAGAAGGCAGCTGTCTACAAGCCAGGAAGGAAATCCCAACAGGAACTGAAGTGGTTGGCGCCTTGTTCTTGGACTTCTCAGTCTCCAGAACTATGAAAAAATTAATTTCAGTTGCTTAAGTCTGTGTATTTTGTTATGGCAGCCCAAGCAGATTAAGACACTGCACAATTAAGTCCTGAAGATATTTACACACACACACACACACACACACACACACACACACACACAGTATTTTGTAAAGAATATATGAAGTATATTAGAGAGAAGACACAGGATAAATCCAAGTGTCCCTTTAATATTTAATGGAAGTAAAAGAGGGAAATATCAAAATATATTCATAAAACTATAGGTACATACTGAGTAACATTCTGAAGGAAAAGAGGGATATAATCTTGCAGATCAAAAGTTAAAAAATTAAGGGAAGTCCTTAGAAGTACAGAGTTTCCTCACACTACTGGCACGTAAAAGATATGGGTCTTAATATGCAAATGCTAAGCAATTTGTAGCATGGCACTGGTATATTTGGAGATTTACTAACTGTTTTTTTAAATATAAATTAAATTACCATTTTAGAAAATTTAGAAAATGCAGATAAAAACAAATATATTATAAAGTCACCTGTAATACTACTACACAAAATTAAATATAATTAAAATTTTGCATCCTTCCCTCTAAATAATGTATAATACTTACAATAATGTAAGTTTTTTTTTCCCACTGAAAGATATATGATGAATATTTGTCAACATCATTATATGCCCATATTTACTTTATATAACTTTTAAGGTTATCATACAGTCCACTCTATACTCAAAAATTTGTATCAAATCACTTGTCTATGAGTTTTGTGGTTGTTTATTGGTTGGCAGATGTTTCTATATATAAAGAACTTTCAGAGAATTTGTACTTTTATTAGACAGGAGATGAGGTGATCAAAGCTTAATTGAACACATCAAATGTTGGAGAGGATTAGGTCTGGCTGGTGTGGCTCAGTGGATTGAGCACTGACCTGCAAACCAAAGGGTCGCTGGCTTGATCCCCAGTCAGGGCACACACTTGGGTTGCAGGCCAAGTCCCCAGCAGGGGACACACGAGAGGCAACCACACATTGATGTTTCTCACTCTCTCTCCCTCCCTTCTCCTCTGTCTAAAGATTAATAAATAAAATCTTTTTTTAAAATGTTGATGAGGATTAGGAGACATGGGATCACATTTCCCACACTGTTTGCATTGTTGTGGGACTGAAAAAATGGCACAGCCTCTCTAGAAACTAACACTGTACAAGTCTTATAAAATTAAACCTAGCTCTTACTGGTGTGGCTCAGTTGGTTGGGTATCGTCCTGCAAAGCCATAGGTCACCATTCAATTAACAGTCAGGACACATGCCTGGATTGTGGGCATGGTACCTCGGCACCCCAACCCCCATTGGGGCACACATGAGAGACAATCAACTGACGTTTGTCTCTCACACTGATATTTCTCTCCCTTTCTTTCTCCCTCCCTTTCCCTCTCTTTAAAAATAAATAAATTAAATATTTTTAAAAAATTAAACGTAAATTTATCATATGACCCAGCAATCATATCCTTGGTTATTTACCCCATAGAAATAGAGATTAGTGTTACCACAAAAACCTACATAAATGTTTACATAATGTACATAAATGTTTAGTAGAAGCCTTGTTCTTAATAGACAGATATGGAAATAGTCCAGATAGCTTTTAGTGAGTGAATGATTCAACAAATTAATTTTACCATCAAATATTACTCAGCAATAAAAGGAATAAGCTACCAGCACATGCTGCCACTTGGACCAACCTCTAGAAAATTATGCCGAATAAGAAAAGCTGACACCAAAAGGTTAAATACTGTGTGATTTCATTAATATAACATTTCTAGATGACGAAATTTAAGAAATGGAGGACAGATTATTAGTTAACAGGGGTTTGGAATGGGTTGTCCAGTAGAGAGATAGGAGGGAGGTATTTATGGTTAAAAAAGGGTAGTGGAAGAGATTTTTGTGTTGTGGGAACTATTTGGTATCTTTATCGTTGCTGTGGATAATGAACCTATCCAAAGGGTAAAATTGTATAGAATTGAATACAAACACATACACACACAAGTACCAGTAGAACTGGTGAAATTTGAATAAGGTAAGTGGATCGTATGAAGGTCAATACCCTGATTGTGATATTGTCCTATAGTTTTACAAAATGTTACTATTGGATAAACTGGGCAAAGTGGACAGGGATCCTTCTGTATTATTGTTTTCTTTCTTTTTTTAAGATTTTATTTATTTGTTTTTAGAAAAAGGGGAAGGGAGGGAGAAAGAGAGAGAGAAACATTGACGTGTGAGAGAAACCATAACTGGTTGCCCCTCGCACACCCCCAGCTGGTGACCTGTGCCCTGACCTAGAATCAAATCAGTGACCTTTTGCTTTGTGGGATGAGATTCAACCCACTGAACCACACCAGTCAGGGCTCTGTATTATGTCTTAAAACTGCATATGAATCTTCAATTATCTCAATAAATCTTTCAACTAAAAATTAATGAAATAAAAAGATGTATACCAAAAACAACGTAAGGACCAGTGAAACTTCAGTAAAGAAAAAAATGGTTAGCTTCACGCAGTGGTTACATTTAGACAATCTTTTGTTTTGGGTTTTTTGTATTTTTTAAGGCTATAATAGTTTTTATTTCTCATTTTGGAGGCTTACGGTAAAGGATTTGAGTGCAGAATTGTAGAAGTTGAAAATTACAGTATCTATATGTGACAGTTATAAGGCAAAATAATGAAGTATTTCTTATTTGTGAATAGGGGGACATTTAAATGCTTGCCTCTCAAAAACAGAAAATTAGTAAGTCTAGAATGTATATTTAATAATAATCTCAGTACTAATAAGATTAATTTTGTGCATTCAAATAATGGAAGGAAAATTGACCAGGGTGTATAGAATCTATATTAATATTCTATCTAGTAATGGAAACATATCACTTCTTATAAGTAATATTTTTAAACATTATCAGGCATAACAATAAAAATCTTACCACTGGTTCAAAGTAACTTTTCAAGGGTTTTTGCTTTGTCAAAATATATTAGATGAAGTCTAATAAAATTAGAATTATATTTCCTATGAGAGGTTATTCAGCATGGTATGGTAAGTTATCCTACTCAAATAGCACATGTACATATTATACTAGATACTCTGATATTCTGTTCTAATTCTGGTCCCCCCAGGTACTTGTTGTGAATTGTTATGGCTTATTTCAAACAATATTCCAATACATTTGGAAACCTCTTTATAAGCAACAAATACATGTAATTTTAAAACATTGACCCTTCACTTGGTATTTGTAGACCTATCAGAATAATTTGCTTACCTAACTGTATGTGAAAAATTATTTTAGTCAGAGATTGAATGTTATGGTAAAATAGAAGGACATTATCAAAGACATAGAAAGCTCTATTTAGCCTAAAAATAGCAATTAAATGGTACTGATTTTCTTTTTACTTTGTTGCCATGAGAAATAATTGTCCTCTTCTGCCCTCTCAGCTACCATCCTCATTATGACTTGACAGTTCAACTGTTAAAATATTGCTGTTTTTAATATAATTATTCTTATCAGCCATTTTTCATAAAAACCTTATAAGATAGACTGATAAGTCTATTGAATATGCAATTACAAATGAGAAATCTCAACACCGAATGAGCAAATAATTCTGAGGTCATAAAACAGTTTGATGTGTGAGCATAAAAGTAACATCTCTTTTTTTTTTTTCCAATTCCTCAATTTGACACTTCGATCCTGGCTATCCTGGCTGGGCCTTGGAAACAAATATGCCATTGTGTATGCCTGAATTAATATTAACACCTAATTATGTCTAAATCTGCAATTTGCTCTAGTTGCTCTTACAACAAAATGGCAGTGACATTAACTTTTAAATATGTGCTTTTGCAGACAGTTTGTACGAAATGGAAAAAACAAAGTAATAGGATTTAGAGTCGGAAGGCTGAGTCTACTTCAACTTATTCTTCTTGACCATATAAATTTGAGGAAAAAAATAACTCTTAAACCCTCTGAGTTTCCTTGTTCTCAATTAGGATCTAATTCAACTATCACCTTCTATCAATTTTGCATGACTCTCCTACCCATTGCCTCAGGTGACTTCCCCTTGAAGGCAAGGATCATATCTCATTCACCTTCTACCACTAGAATCCAGCACAATATCTGGCTACCTATAAACTGGAGATACTGGTTTGAGATTATGTAGATGCAGTGCTTTATGAAACCCAATGTGGTTTATAGACCTAAATCTTTATAATTATCACTAATCAAGTGGTAGTCACAAAATTAAGGGTTATTTAATGTTGATGATTTTGGGGGGATACAAAATCAAATGAAATGCAATGCAACTAATCAGTCAACATTACTTGCATACGAACATAGGCAGGCCGAATAATTTCACTGAAGTGTTCTTTCACCTTATTGATTCTCCAATTAATTTTCTCCTTTGTTTCTTTCCATCAGTCTTCTCCAGCTTTATTTTCTGCCCTGATTTTAGTTTTAAAATTTTATAGTCGATAAAATTCTTCTCATCAATAGCTGAATTGCTCTTGTCACTCTGGGCAAAACCACCCAGGAAAACAACCACTTCCTAATAAATTCACTTTTCTCCTTTTTACATCCTAGCAACTAAGCTGCTAGTCATTGATGGAAAAATATCTCATCACCTAATCAGGATCAGTCAACTAAGTATTTGTGGTCACAAGGCTCATGTGGAAGCTGAAAAAGTCCAACCATTTGTTAACATAATGAGAACAGTTTCCACAACATCAATGTGACCTGGCAACTGAGGAGAGTGGACTGGAATGTGCATGACTTCACTGTACTAATTAGTGGGGGTGGTAGACATCTTGAGTGAGCACATGTACTGTGTGGCTCTCGCGTTCAAAACGACTAAGTAGGGCTACAAACCCACATCAAATTTTGCCTCAAGCATGACCATTCCTCTGCAGAAACTATTGGAATGATTCACAAGGCCACAACTAAGGGCAACTGGTGATTGGCAACTTAATCACCACAATGTGCCAGCTCATGCATCATGCCATGCATCATGCAGAGTTTTTTTGTGAAACATCAAATCATCCAGGTTACTCAGACCCCTATAGCCCAGATTTGGCATCCTGTAACTTCTGGCCTTTCCCAAAACTAAAATCACCATTGAAAGAGAAGAGATTTCATACTATCAATGAGATTCAGGGAAATATGACAGGGTAGCTGATGGCAACTGGGAGAACTGTGTGAGGTCCCAAGGTGCCTACTTTGAAGGGGACTGAGGCATCATTGTCCTATGTACAATTTTCTTGTATCTTATATTTTCTTCAATAAATGTCTCTCTCTGCCACAGTGCATGGCTAGATACTTTCTGGACAGACCTCATATATGTATTTATACCCAATTTTTATCATGGTCTTGCTTATAGTGGCTGCTCAATAAACACATTAATTATTCATTGTATGCTTTTGTGCTATAATTAACACATGGGAACAGTACAAAAAGTCATCAGATTAGTGTATGTAAGCTAAATGAATTATTTTTAACCTAAACAAAAAGAGCAGTTGCTATAAAAGATTACATCAGAGGGAAAAGAGCAAATGGAAATTCTTCAACAATTCAAAACACGTAACCTTTACTTTTATAATCTGCATAAGGTTAGAAACCATTTTTTAAATCCAATTAACTATTAAAATACAAACATTTTATTGCTTTCAAAGTTTTATTCCTTAAGAGCTGCAAGGTTAATATATAATACAAAATGTTCATTATAAAAGAATTATGTAGTCATATGTGATTAGGTATTATATATTAACACATAGATTTCTTTACACATACAGATACCCATATATTACTGTGTGTGTATACATTTCTTTTTACAGTGTCCATAATCGTAGCAGTCAAATTTAAGGTTGTAGAACCAAACCTTTACAGCTATTATAGAGTCTCGGGAGGAATCTTACTTAAGATTGTTAAAGATAGCATTCACAGTTTCAGTCCTAACTTTGGTGGATCGTTAAATAAGAAACTACTAATGAGACATTCCCATCGTCTAGCCAATGCATCTTTTTTATTTAGCATGACAGCATCCACACCATAACCGTGAAGTAAGTTATTTTGTTTTGGAATCATAATTACATATTGACAAGTTAAGCTGTGAGATCTAAATCAGGAGAATTTTAGCTATTATGAGGACAATCTCATGGGGAAAAACTAAAGGAACATCAATTATTTTGCCACAGACTCATTCCTTTTGAATTTTCCATTCTTATGTGGAATGAAATTCTAGGAAAAAGAAGCTATAGAAAAACTGAATGCAGTACTTTTCCATGGGATTGAGAAATAGCTTCTAAGGGTAATTAAAATAAAAATAGGTATAAATCAGTGTCTTTATTTAGGGGAAGACATTTCTATCACTGTATTCTTTTTCTTCCCAAGTAAATTTATATTTAGGAGCAATAATATATATATATAAAACATAATATATACATAATTATAGGTATATATAAAACTATGGAGACAGTAGAGCTACTTAAATAAAAAAATCACATAACTTTATAGAACAAGTCATTGATAAACTCTGAGAAATGACCTAAATAATTTAAATTAATTTGAAAAGTCCCTGACACTGATATAAGAAATCGGAATTATTGATATTAATTTTTTCAGTAAACCAATTTACTAGAAAATAAATAGTCAATTAAAATTTAAAATATCATCTTTTTATCAATAGTATACAAATCAAAATGGATCTTCAAATTTCCTTTAAAAATTTTCTTTTCAGAATTGGTTCATCTTAAGGGTAGAATTATTAATGTTAATAGTAGTAAAACTGTCCTATATTTCAGGAACAGGGACAATCAAGTAAATAATAGAAGTATATGATAGAAGCTTTTACTTTTATTTAAATCTTGTTTTACTAATGGCATTTTGGAATAATATTTATATTATCAATATTATGTGAATTCTACAATTGGCGTGCAAAATCCTGCCAGAAAACTTGGTCTGCTCTGACACCTATTTCAGACTTTTGTCCCTTTCCTTAATTGGTAGCCATGAAACACACTACATGGGATATATAGTTTATATCAATATTTTTATTACTTTTGTATCTGCAAAGAAATTAAAATAGAAGCAGTCGGGCTCTCTACTAGGGAATTGCCTTCATATTTTCTTAAGTTTTGCAGTTCCACTTGAGTTGAAGAGCATTAGTTATTGGTTAAAAGAGGGTTTTCAGAGTTATGGATTTCAGCACTTTGTTGACTGAGGATTCAGCAAACTTGGCTAAAACCTAGAAGGTGACAGATGCATGAAAAGTTGAAAAATAGGACACACAACTGTAAGCTCAGCTGATAAGCTTCAGCCAGAGATTTACTATTTCTTAAAGTGCTGACGCAGAAATAAAGGTGGGAAAACTGATTACATACTAATTTCTGGTGCTTTGCTCTTATCACAACCAGCCATTTGATTGAGATCAAAGCTAGGGTTTGTCTCCCTGTGAAACTTATACTATATATCTATCAAGAGATAATACAAACTATCTAAAAGTGTAATAGTTTGAATATTTCCCCAAAGTATTCAATATCTCCATGAGGACACTTGTAGCAAGCAGAAAAACAAGTATTACTAAACTCCATGTAAATTAGAAACATAATACCCTTTGAGATAATTTGCAAAATGTTCTGTAATTTCAAGGGAGACATTATACTACCTCGGTTCACAATATCTTATCTGAGTGTGGTAATTTACTCTGGGAGAAGCATCTGTAAGTGAGACTTTTCATCCAGGATGGCTTACTTTGAATTCAATGTTATTAATTGTCTGAGTTTGGATAAATTGCTTAAGTTTAATGAGCTACAGATTTTCCTTCTTTAAAGAAGCATGGGGAGAGGACAAAATGCCTGTAGTCAGCCTGCCATAGGACCTGGATAAGCCATCAATATATCTTTTGAGTGGCTATCAGGGTTGACTCACGGGGACACAGCAACTAGCAAGTTTGCTTCCAGTAGCCAACTTCTCAAATAATTAACAGTGATCTCAAATAATTCAATCTCAGACAAACATAATGCACGAGAAAGAAACAAATGTGGATAACTGGGAACTATGTTAAATCTCTAGTAGTCTGTAAAATAAGTAGAAGAAGGTGAAAGTCAAGCTTCGAATGATCCATGGAAAATCCCGTTTCCTGCATATATTCTTTTGTGAAAGCAATAGGAAAACCAACAGCAATAAAATACATTAGCACACAATACGGGGTAACAAATTCAGTAAGCATTGAGGGAACCACTTGAGTTCATAGGGGACCCTGCCAACTAGCCACATAGTGTGCTCTTCTCTTGAATTTTCTGTCAGTCTTTAAGTTTCTTTAACCTTTGCAGGTGAGTGCCGCCCAGCTGCCTCTGCAGGGCAAGGTCACTTACTCTCTATCTCTACTTTCATCTCTACCTGAGATGCCTATTTAGGGTCCTATTGTCTTGCCAGTGTAGGCCAAGGATACTTAGTGATCAACTAATTGAGCCTAGAAACTCTAGAATAAACTCCCTCCTAGTTGTTGTTTTTTTTTAAAAAACCACGGAAACTGAATATTTAATCGAAGCCCCTCTGTTTTACAGGTTCCTGGTCTCTTAATTGCTCTGTCTGTAGTTTTGGCATGCATGATAAATAGGAAACTCTTTCTTCTGAAACTGATACTCCTATTAGTTTCATTCTGCACTAGCCATCAACCACAAATAAAATAGAAATATATAAATCATAGGTGCTCCTTAATGGAGATCATAAAATTTACTACATAAAATGCCTTTATAAAAATGTACTAAAGTATATGAGCAGTCAAAATGCTAAACTTTGAACTAGAAAAATATTGCAACAGGGACAAGCATAGTGAAATCATAGACAAAGAGAAAGGAAGGAAGGGAAGGGAAGGGAAGGGAAGGGAAGGGAAGGGAAGGGAAGGGAAGGGAAGGGAAAAGAGGAAGAGAAGGGGGAGGGAAGAGGAAGGGGAAGGGGAGAAAAAGGAAGAGAAGAGAAGGGGAAGGGAAAAGGAAAGGAAAGGAATGAAAAGAAAAGAAAAGAAGAAAGAAAAGAAAGAAACCTGCCACATTCAATTACTGAAGGTCAAAAACATAAATGAGAAAATATGAGAAATATATGCCAGGTGAAAAAAAGGATTCTCTGCACAGAAACCTTTGCTGTGAACCTGGACATTTGGTATCATGGTATGATGTGGAGATGGGAGGTGACAGGAAGTTATCAATCCACAGTGAATTTATAATTTAAAAAAACAGTAAAAAATGAGCATACTTATCAGTTAGATTGGACTTATTTATGCCCACCTAATTTCAAAAATGGCTTGAAGTAGCTTAATAGTCAAACAGTAAATGAAAACAGCGCCTGTTGCATAAATATTAAAATATCTCAAATATTTGAAGAGAAAAATAGGAAGAAAGAAAAATGACAAAGGTAGGATTTATTTTAGATCCATCTGACAAAGCCAGTGTTCTTACTTATGAACAACAACAACAAAAAAATTAATCATCAAAGAGCCTTTATTTCAGCACATTAAGTGATTTGATCCTAGGGATAATTTAAGGAATAAGTAATATTTCCAGAGTTAAATTTAGATGTAAACCATAAAAAGAATTTTGAAGATGTTAAATATCTTTCTTTAAAACATATCTTTGAATTCTCAAGTTTCCAGGATCAATAGATCTATACATCTTTGAGAGGCTATGGATTCAAGCCTGACATAAACTCTGTTAGTCAGTATTATATAAAATGAATATTTTGATTAAAAGGTAATAATTTTCTACACTATATGTGTAGAAGCTTTATATTTTCACATCCTATGTAAATTGAACACAATCTTTCTTTGAGATTACACATCAATTTAAACATTTTTGTTAAAATATTCCTCTCATCTTTCTAGAATTATTGGCATATATGACTTTATTTCTTACTATATTACTTTCTTACTAGACTCCTTGAGGCAGTGTTATATTCATTTTTATATCCTCAGTACTTACCCTTTTGGCTGGTTCTTCGGAAATATTCAATAAAATGGTTGTTACACAAGTATACAATGCCTGATATTACCATATTGCATGTGTGAAAAAGGTCATTAAACTTTGGGTACAGGCTTCTTTTGGGGTGACAAAATATTCTAAAATTAAGAGTGTTAATGATTGCACAATTTTGTGAATATACCATAAAAATATACACTTTAAATGAGTACATTTTATATTATGTGAACATCTCAATAAAGCTGTTAAAATACAATAAACTCAGTAATTGTCATGTTAATTTTGACAATTTTTCTCTTATATATTCAAGCTGGTGCTAAAAATAATTGAGATGAATCAGGACAGAAGAACAGGACATTAATGGACACAGAGGATGGTTACAGTGGGTGGGAGTTTTCTGAATTAATGTTGAACATGACTGGAGTTCTGACCACACAGGGGGTCAGTGACTGTGACCTCCTACCTACAGCCCTGTCAATCTTCATCTCCACAAATATTCCTAATTCGCATATTAAGTCCCTTTATTCCCATTTTTAAAAATGCTATGAGAGCTACTAAGCTTTACCATAAAATGAGTAATGCCTCACATTTGCTGAAAATAGAAACCACGAAGTTATAATTTTTGAATTCCAGACAGTAAAAATTTGTGAATAGATTATGTCTGGAAAACGAGTTAGCTTTCTAGAAACAATTACAAAAAGCAAATCAAAGTCTTAAGATTTTATTGCCACCGGCAAGTGAGTACCATTCCATGGATGAGATAAAATAAGCATCAAGATAGCCTGAATATGAAGACAGGTCATATTTTCCTCTGCGAAAGTTTCCTGCAATACTGGGTGGTGAATAATAAGTAGATTAGCATTAAACACACCACCTGCTGTGGGCTTCCTGTCTCAGAGAAGATGCACAGCAAAAGTGAATTTCCTGAAGTACACTATTATCAAAGATGCTTTTGATTACAGCATTGATTCCTACACCTCATGACAACAAACTTACCCTGGAGGGAAACATACAGGCAAAAAACTGGTAAAGGAAAATACATTATTTCAAACTCAAAAATATAAAGTTTTATTTATGAAGCAGATTCATTTAATTACTTGATTTCCTCAAAATACTTAGATTTCACCCACAGACATTGAGTTATGGGCCCTGTGTGCCCAAGAAGGGAAGTGAGCCAGCCACTGCTGGGAAAACAAGCAATTCAGAGGCAGCCCCACATTTTTTCTTCAGCCTCTTTATGGTTTCAAAAGCCTACTGCTTGAAGCTCTGCCTCAAAGTTCTATGAAATAATGCAAAATTTACACTGTCCACCAATGATACTATTTAGATCTCAGAAAATGTACCTCATCTAGTCAGTATAGTTACTATTCATATGGATGTGTGACACACCACAGGATCCGCTAATACATTTCCCTTCTAGCCCTTTCAGCCTCCTACTTAAATCTTCCTCTTGAGAGCCAGTGAGAATCCTGTGCTCTATCAAGTTATTCTGGGTAATGTGTTGAGATCGAAGTGCACATCCTTACACACCTAACCTGTCATAATGAGATAGAAAAGTACTCTTATTTTTTCAACAGAGAAACAAAACAAAATGTATTCTGCTCTCTTTATAAAAATGATAATTTGGCTTACTTTTGCAAATTTACATTGTTACATTCTGTTTTAGAAGATGAGGGTATTTCTTTATCTAGACAGCATCTATTCTAAGAACATTCTGGATAAATTAAGCATCATTAAACAATTTTAATAATTATCCTGATATTTCACTTATCTCAAGAAACTATCCATTTCATACTGAGGATAAAATATTAAGTTGACTGATAATTGCTAGTTCTAGAGTACCTAGTTGTTTTAACATTTCTTTATTAAGGACTAAACTAAACTAAACTAAAAAAAGGCATAACAGATATGCCTTTATGACCTTCAGCATTTAGTGCAATTATTTAAAATTGTATTTTGTAAAATTTTCTAATGCTGGTATATTAAGCCCCGTTACCTACAAATTTACTGCTCTGCGGTCAAAACTACCTAAGTAGTACAGAGACATATGCAGACAACCAGATTTGGAATTATAAATTGATTTTCCTCTTTAAGCCCTCATTCACCACTAATGGGATCTATTATAAAGATCTATTTCTCAGTAGCAAAAATCTACAAAGGCTGAAACAGGATCACAGTTACTTCTTAATATTCTTCTAAGGATAGGGTATTCCATCATTTCTTTTGTTTTTTTAAATTATATTTTTCAATTATACTTGACATTTAATATTAGTTTCAGATGGACAACATAGAGATTAGACATTTGTATAACTTAAGAAGTGATCATGCCAATAACCCTAGTAACCATCTGGTGCCATACATAGTTATCACAATATTATTGATTATATTCCCTATGCTGTACTTTAGGTCACATGGCTATTTTTATAACTGGTAATTTGTACCTCTTAATCCCTTTCACCTTTCTCACCCTTCACCCAAACTGCCTCCCATCTGGTAACCACTAATTTGTTCTCCGTATCTAGGGTTTGTTTCTGTTTAGTTTGTTCATCTATTTTGGCTTTTAGTTTCCACATATAAGTGTACATAAATTCTCTGTTTATACTCCACCTGAACACCTATGATCTAGTTTAGATTCCTATTTTTAGTGTTCTATAGCCCTCAGTTCCCTGGGCCCGGACGATACAAAGACACTTAGGCTAGCCCCCTGAAAGATGAAAGACCCAACCTTCCCAGACATCCCAGCTGAGCCCATACTCCAGTCCATCCCAGACCCCAGCCCATCTGTCAAAAGGCTTGAAACAGCCTCACAGTTTCACATTTAGATCTGCTGTCCTCAGAAATGCATAAAATGTTGTAGTGATTACTGTCTTCCAAAAAGCATTTGTTGAATGGAAACTTAGAGTCAGTTCAGAAAAATCTGTAATTTCATCTCTGTATTTTAGCTAATGTGTTTCTTTTTTTAATGCCTATTTCATATTAGTTTGGCTCTTTGATAGTATTTATTTTTTCAAATGTGTTGACACTAATCCGCCTAAGGTCTAATTTATCATGCTGGTACTTTTCCAACTTTCTGTTTATTGTTCTCTGCATCTATTATGAACCCCTGACAAAAAGTCACTAGAGCCTATCTCCAACATATTTAATGAGCATATTAGCTGATACTCAGATGTGAGTGCTTTCTCTTGCTCCTATTCTGTAGATAGAATTTTGTACTAAGATGTCTATGTTTGATGTGGTTTGAAATAGAGCAAGCTTATAGCACAAGGGTATAGTGTGCTAACCCAATAGAGTTGACTGAAGATAAATCACTCATTTAATGGTCTCAGCTTGAAACACAGAATGTTGGTCTTAAAAGGAACAGAAGACCTCTTTTAGTCTCTCTGCCTTAGGTCAAAATTGAAACTGAATTTGTTGGTTATACATTCTTGTTCGAAGATCATTTTTTCACTTCTGTGCACCTCAATACAGTTCGAGGTAATTATTAGTCCTTTAAAAGAGAAAAAAATAAAGGCCAGCAGTATGGCAGGTCACTTCTGAGGTCCTCCGATAGAATGTGTGAGGTCATCTTCAAGTCCCTTGCCTAGTATCAGTATTACTAGCTCTTTATTTTATGACAATGAAAATATTTTTTAGGTTAAACAATGAATAGTAGGAAATATTTTAAAGGATTTGATCTCTGAAATATCTTTTCAGTTCTTAAATGAATAGATAAAATACTCTTTAAAGTTACTTATTTTAATGATTGATAAGAGAAGCAGCCAACTTGCTGAATCGCATTTATTCAGGAAGTTTTTCCAGAAATGCAGAGACAGAATCTGTTAAGAATAGCGAAGGGGAGATTCACCTTTAAATTAATTTTAATTGTTTTCACTGGATTTTTATATAAGGGGTGGTAAAAGTACTAGCTATACTAGAAAACTACCAAATTAGTTTCAACTTCTCACTGATAATTAAAGCTTTACATACTACAAAAACAATTTATTTATTTTTTGTTTGTGCTTTATATAATACACTTGCCAACATGCACCCCTATTTTCAGGCCGTAAAAACTACTAGTTCTGCAGTTCATGTGCTTTCTTCATTATATATGCCTTTGTATGAACTACTTCCTCTAACTGGAATGACCTTACACTTTCCTTACATAACAGTGTTTTATTTCTCTTTAATTTAAATACCACTTTCTCTTTGAAATGTTCTTAGCTTAATTCTAGTTGGATTAAACTGTGTTCCCTATTCTTAATATAGGTGTTACAACTTTTAGCATTTATAAAACTGCGCCCTATTTCAATTATGAGCCTCGAGAGGTCAAAGACAATATTTCATTTCTGCCTCTACCAACTACTGTGCCTTATACATATACTGAGTTAAATAAATCTTTTTAAATTGAATTTAATGATAGTTTTGTAAGGGATTTTAAAGTAATAAAGATACTTCTGAAAAATATTCAAGATATTTTTGTGGAGTTAGAGATGATCTAGAGATATATTAAATGTTTATTATTATTATTATTGCGTAATAAATATTATAATGGCATAATGAATGTTTTGAGACTGAAGTAACTAAAACTTCTAAGTGAATCACTATTTAAAGCTTGAATGGAAATTGTATCTAATGATTCTCCACTTTGGGTATAATTTGGTAACTAGTAAGCAAAATGGAAATGTCTTGGTTGTTTGGACCAGCGGTATTTGGTTGTAATGAAAGGTCGTTCATGAAAGTGTAGAAATTATGATCAATTCTATATTCAAAAACAACCTTCTTGAGTGCATTTTTATTAGGATACTTTGATAAAAGCTTTCTTAGGTTTTTTCATTAAGTGTTTTCTACCTAAATGGTATACTTTCTCTCTAGAAAAATAAAATAAATAATTAGAGCACGTGGTGATAAACTCTTTTGAAAAGTTTCAATTCTTAAAGCTGAGAAGGTATTTAGTGGTAAGAAAGTACAATCAAGTAAATAAAGATAATCCAGATGTCATAGGCAGGTACATATATGCCTTTATTTATTTATGTATTTATTTATTTTGAAGCAGGTAACTATTTCTTTAATCAGACTGTGAAAGGTTTTGACAGCAAAATGAAAACAAGAAAAATTCACATGTACATACAATTCTACTTATAATATCAAGAACATTCTTAAGCCCATGTAGGGATCTTGTTTAGAAGAAAAAAGAGACTCAAGGAGAGAAAGTCAGATTTATAAAAAAAATTAAGGGCACCCCAACGTATCTCATAATAGCACATTGACAATTTTGAATTAAAGTTACTTGAAAACCTTCCAGTGCAAGAAGAACACACTGACCTCTCTGGCCCCTTTAAAAGTGGAAGATAAGTTTCCCATGTGAAAGGTGCCCTTTATACACTGGGGACACTTCTATTGCTAGTATTAAACAACTTTAGCCAAAGAGTCTGTATAAACAAGCCTTGTTTCCTCTTACCTAATTTATAACCTTGTTTAAATTCCTCATTAATGAATACCTTTCTAATGAGTACTTTTTTCCTTTGTTCTGTCCATTTCTTCATAATTCAATGTCTCTTTGTCAAAAAGGTTAAAAAGATGACTGATTGATCATTTCTTTGAGCCTCATTTTATGATCTGAACATCATATTCTGACCTCTCATGTACACATATGAAATTGGTCTTTCTCCTATTAATTAGCCTTGTGTTCATTTTATTATTTCATTATTGGTCCAGCCATAAGAGCTAACGGAGGGTAGAAGAGGGGGTTTCCCCTTCTCCCGGATGGTGTGGAAGTCTCAGGGCTCCCAGCAGCAGGACAGAGCAAACCCCTACATGTCGACATTTTGCTACTCTTTCATGGGAAGAACTGAGAAACAGTGCAACTTTAAAACAAATCTACCAAAAAATGATTATATCACATGCTCATCACCAGAAGTTTAAATGGCATATCTAAAAATTAATTCAAAACTCCTGGTCAATATAATCTCTTAATTCTAAAAATAGAATCCAAAAACTCCTCATTTCATCATAATGTCAATATTTTTTTGTTTTTAAAGGCAACTAATTTTACTGAAGCAACTATATCATTATTAATTTCCTGACCAGATGAATATAACTTATGTAAAGGAAAACTGAAAACAAAAATAATGTATTCTGGTTTAGAATACAGTATAAGTTAAGAGGCATTATAAATATACAAACAAAAAATACAATAAAAAAGTATCACGTTAATATTTTTTAAATGATTTCAGATACCATCTTCATTGGCTACCAACTTCTGAGCTATTCTTTGATGGAAATCCAAGCGTAATGTGGAGGTAGTACTCTAAAGATAAACCCTCCTCAGTAGTCATGAAATTTATGTAACTACTGTCATCACTACATGCTTTTCTCTGGGAGAATATCGATGTCTTCCCAAACTCTGAATCTCAGAGTGTTTCCCAGAGTTAGCAGATGGATGGCATGGTGTTGTGTGAAAGTAGCTGCCTGAAAATACAGTAATCTCTGTGTCTGTGTGGTGCTCAGGTTACTAATATGGTCAGAGACAAAATCACAGTATTAGTTCTTAAAGAACCCCTCCTCAATTGAAAGCATGTTGCAGCAATACAGCAAAAGTTAACTTGTTATACGATAAAAAAAAGTCTTGGAGATTTAAAAGTCACGCATAAAACTAACTTTCAAACCCATTAAAATAGCAATTTTCAACGGTTTTTTATCTCATGGCACACATAAACTACTAAAAATCTGCTGCACACCAAATGTATATTTTTTGTTGATCTGACTAAAGAAATAGGTATAATTTTGATTCATTCACACCCAACAGTTATTGTTGTGTTGGTTGTTGTCATTTTTTTTTTAATTTGACAATCTTAAAGAAAGTGGTCAGTGCCCCTGACTAAATAGTCAGGTACTGCATGTTTTAAATATTTTTGTGGCACACCAGTGTGCCTGCCATGACTCACCAGCTGAAAACCACTGCATTAAAATTTTGCCAATCAAGAATGCTAAACAACTGGAGTATAATAGTTCTTGGACTTCATGTCTGTCCCTGACCTTACGATTTCATTGAAGATCACTGAGTGAGTTGCTCACCTCTGAGTGTTCTCTCTCTCTCTACCCTCTCTCACAACTGTCTTTTTCTTTCATATTCCGAAGACTGCAAATAAGGGAGAAATGATCAGAACTCTTCATTTTTTCTTTACAATAACTTTGTAAAAAAAAAAATCATTTCTTGGTTGACAGAATTTCCCTATGGCATTAGTCCACCTTCACATAGACATCTATGATTTTTCTCCTGCTTGAAACAATCTCCCACATGCCACTCTTGTTAATGACTGAGATACCCCCTGATGGTGCTTAACATTTAATACTGTTAGAGCTCCACAGTTGCCCAAACAATCTTTTCCATTTACCTTACCTCAAAGGCCTTCTAATTTTTCTTCAGAGACAGAAATCCTTTAAGCCCATTGTATCCTTAGGCTACAAATTTACTGAGATTTAGGTTTCCAATAAGAGTGTTGAGAAGAATGCCACCATCTCATTTATGAATCAATTTTTGCCCATCGGCTTTTTACTGTTATTACTTTTTATTTTATTTTGTACTCAAAGGGAAGAACCTCTATAAAATGTGTATGTGTGTATAATATACATATACACATATATTCACATGTTTAATATGTTTATAAAATGTTAAAAATTTAAAGAAAATGGAGGTCTAGTTACACAAAAATTTCTGAATAAATTCCTCATCCTGAAACCTGTCAGACCTGGTTCTTCATTTCTATGTTCAGGGGAGAAAGATATACAGGATAAAATTCTTAAGGATTATATTTAAAGCTGATTAAACAAGTTCTTTTCTTGAATATAATTCATGGAAACTCAATACAGCTGACAGCATAATATACTTTATATAATGTATGGTATGAGATTCTAATGCAAACGGTACATTGAAATGAAGAAGTAACGGAGAAAAATCCTACTTTTCCAGGAAAATTACAAATCTATTGTTTTGAGTACATGAAAACAAAACAAAACAAAACTTTCCATTGTTTCACAAAGAAAAAAAAGGAACAAAGGTTGACTTTTAAATTACTTAATAATAATTCTGAAAGGTTTTCCATACTTTTTGCTTTTATTCTTTTTTTAATGTAGATGTTATATTAAATATTCACTTTTATTTAAACCAATATATACTGCTTTTGTGGTTGGCTATCACTCACCAGTTCCAAAAAAATAAAAAAGTTTGAATATGACCTAATCTCGAAACCCAACTAATTGAAGAATTACGGAATAACTTCATAGATAAAGCCTGTCTAAGCCTAGCTGTCTTTGTAATCTTACTGATATTTACAGATTAGGTACAGCCAATGTACTTGAAGTGAAGTAATAAATTCTGACAAGTTCTGTCAATTATAACAAAATTGTAGGGCGAAATTACAAACATATTAAAAGATTAGTTATGAAGGAACTCTGTGAAATAGTCATGTAGGATGGCATGATTTGAAAGCTAGTGCCATATGGATCCTAGAAACTCAGAAGTCCCAGGGGTTCCCTTTGGAATTTGGTCTTCACTGTAATGTGAAGCAGGGCTGGTTTCTGAGCAACAGGCTGGGCTCTGTGTTATTATTTCCATCTTCAACTATAGCAGCTTTTTTATATTACAAAAACTACTGCACATGATTGAAAAGTTTTATAATTGAAGAAATTAATAAATTTGAGAATACATATTACAGTCAGATTGAATAATCTTACATCTAGGAAGATTATGTGACTGCAGTAATTTCACATAGCTATTTAAGAAAACAGAATCATATATATTACATCATGTCAAAAAATGACTGGCATGTCTTCCAGCCCAGGTAAAAGCCAAGTTTTATAGATTTTGTCCATCTAAAAATGCAAATCAAGTGGGAAAAAATAGTGAGAACACTAAAAAAATCCTCGGTCATTTGATATAAGACTCCATGTTTTATATTCCTATTTTTCACATAGGTTTATATTGTTCAGACCAACCAACAAAATTGATTGCATTTGTATCCCATGGTATTATTCAACAAACATGTGGTAATCAAACTTGAGGGTTTAATAAACAATTCTTCAATCTTTAAATAGTTATTAATATAATTATTATTTCTAACTAATACCCTAAAGGTATATTTAAGAAAACATTAATTAAAATGCATTGAGAAATCCTGTCGACCACATGCCTCCAAAACTCCTAAGCATGATTTTTTTTAAACCATAAAACTTTTAAAAGTTTAAAAATTAACAATAATTCCCCAGATATTTTAAGACTCTTATTATCCTTGTTCTTTGATATCAGAGTGCAGTAATGATATGAGTAATCCATCCTTCAGAACTATTGGAAAATCTGTGTTGTCAGTAGGAGAAAAGAATATATTGACTTGATCTTTCTGAAAAAAATTAGTATAATAAACATGAGACAAAGCCTTTTTCAAGGTTATCTAAATTCATGTTAAATTATGAATTGGTTGACTATTCAACCAACATGAAAATTAGATTCAGAGTATAATAATAAAAGTTCTGAGGACAACAAATATACCCATTATTTCACAGAGAGTCAGGGTTCACTGAAGGAAATGGAAATTTAATGCGTATCTGCCAATTCCAGAAAATGACTGAAGGTTGTCAATTGAAATATACAACTATTCAGTGAATGCTGTCCTCATTATTTGTTTTGTTGTTTGTTGCACAGCTGCAGTTTAAGTTGAAAACCTTAAATTTCACCTTTCCACTAGTGCCCACTCTTAAAGTGGAAGTATACTTCTTTATCATGGTAGATGAAAATATTATATTTCTTTACATGTAGTTCTATATCTTGATTTATTTTCTTACATTTATTCTCTTTTAATTATGTATCTGATATAAGTATAATAAATTATATATATTAACATAAGGGTTATATATATGTATATATATATTTAACATATGGATATTTTGTAATACAGATATTCAAGTAGCATCTCCCCTAAATATTTATTGAGTTATGTCAAACCATAATTTAAAAAAATTCAAAATCTATGAGTATCAAACAAAATTTGATTTCTAACTTATTTCACATTAAAAATTCTATAGGACTGTTTGGTTCATGTCACACAGGAGGAATTGTCCTAAATCTATCATCCATTTTGCTGTTTCCTAATTATTTTTATAATAGACTTGTTGTTTAGTACTTACGTAGGCAACTGTGATATGTAGAGTTTTTCCAAAATATCATAGCACATCACTATTTGTAGTAATGTGTTTGGCCTAAAATATATTTCTCATTTCAATCATGATTTTTCTAATATTGCATTTACCTTATGATGAATCACATTAAAAGAAACCGTAGTGTGAAAACTAAAGCAATAGAAGGCAAATTTTACCCACATATAATAATTATCTTAAAAGAAAAACTAAAAGCAAAATCTCACATTTAGAGTCTGGTGAAGTTGTCTGTTTACTGTAACACATAATGAAGCCAAATTAAGCAGAAATCAATTAGCATGTAACAAGTAATGATCATCAATGACTTACTCTTCAAGGAAAGAAAAGTTGACTCAGGCAGAATTTACAATAGGTTAGAACATATTTTAATTTGCAGGTTACCTAACAACGATAAATTCTGAATAAGCCAGAAGAAGGTCTGAAGCTGTCATAGGCTTTGAAAGAGCAGTCCACCTTTTTGGCCCCAGAGACTGGTTTCATGGAAGGCAATCTTTCCATGGACCGTAGGTGGGGAAGTCGGGTGAAGGACAGGAAGCAGAACTCAGGCAGTAACGTAAGCAAAGCTTCGTTCACTCTCTGCACAACTCCTGCTGCGGGGCCCAGTTCCTAACAGGCCATGGACAGAACCGGTCTGCAGCCTGAGGTTTGAGTACCTCTACTTTAAAATATTGAAATAGTACAGAATTCTAATGATATAGTTATGTTAATGCAAAGTAATGGGGGGAGAGTTGATGAAGAGGAAACAAGATGTTAAAATTATTTAAAATATTGGAGAAAAAAAGATCTTTCGACCAAGATGGCAGCACAGGTAAACACAGATCACCTCCTTGCACAATCCCTTCAAAATTACAACTAAAATATAGAACAATCATCACTCAAAAGCATCAGATATCAAGTTGAATGGAAGTCTGACAACTAAGGAACTAAAGAAACTACATCCATCCAGACTGCTAGGAGGGGCAGAGATTTGGAACAGGCTAGTCCCAGATCAATGTGTGGTGAATAAATATTTGGTAGGGATATTTGGGGAGCAGGAGTTCCAGCCCCACAACAGACACCACAGCACAGGGTTCCGGTGCCAGGGAGAGAAGTCCCCATACCTCCTGACTGCAAAAACTAGTGGAGATTGAATTGGTAGAAGAAACTCCTGGAGTCCCAAGCAGCTCTGCTTAAAGACCCCACACACGGACTTACTCAGACACACTCCCTCTGAGCTCCAGCACTGGGGTAGCAGCTCAAAAGGTACCAGTGGCCTACAGGGAGGAACTGAAGTATCTGGCAATAAGGTGGGAGCTGGGGAACAGCTTTCTCCCAGGCAAAAAGGCATGCAGAGGCCATTGCCCTTTTTCTGAGCCCTCCCCACACAGAGCCACAGAGCTGACAGGTGGGTGCCATATCTGAGACTCAATCATCCTGGCTAACATTATCTGTCCCCCACTGGAGATACCCTGAGGCTCTGTCCCACACAACTTAAGGGCTCACCCATGCTGTTAATAGGGACTTTTCCATATGAATGGCTGGTCTTAGCTCATGCTTCACAATTTTCTAAATCTTCTAAAACAAGCAATAGATGGTCTCACTGAGCCCCCAGGCCTGGTATCTCTTGTTAAGTGGCCCCAGGCCTGGCACTAGCATCATCCTACCTAGAATCACAGCTTGGTTTCACCTGGGAATCTCCAAGCTCAGCACAAGTAGCAGTCAGTTCAGATTGCTTTATACTTCAGGCATGGTGACCCTAGGCAGTACACAGGTTGTGGATGACCTTACCCTTTACCACCCGGGAAACCCAGGGCTTATGGACCCAGTGGACAGCTATAGACTGCCTAAGAGTACCACCATCCAACCCCTGAACTGCTGAAACTCTAGGGAGAGCAGAGGTTGGTGATAAGTGGTCATAGCCAGTGTTTGCAGCTGACTGTCCTGGATAACTCTCTCCCATTGTCCCGACAACAGCAATCAAGGCTCAACCACAAGAGGACGGTATACTTAGCCCATGCAGAGGGTACATCTCAAGTGCCCTGCTTGGGTGATAGGAGAGGCTGTACCACAGGACCCCACAGGACACCTATTACATTAGGTCATGCTATCAAGAGAGGGAATCATAGGAGCTCCACCTAATACATAGAAATGAACACAGGGAGGCTGCCAAAATAAGCAAAGAAACGTGGCCTAAATGAAACAAAAGATCAAAACTACAGAAAAAGAGCTAAACAAAATGGAGATAAGCAATCTACCAGATGCAGAGTTGAAAACACTGGTTATAAGGATGATCAAGGAATTTAGTGAGGATTTCAACAGCATAAAAAAGATCCAATCAGAAATGAAGGATGCACTAATTGAAATAATGAATAATTTACAGGGAAAGAAGAGTAGAATGGATGAAGCTGAGAATCAAATCAATGTTTTAGAACATAAGGAAGCAAAAACCCACCAATCAGAACAACAATAAGAAAAAACAAACTCCACAAAATGAGGAGAGTGTGAGCAGGCTGTGGGACAACTTTAAGCATTCCAATATTCACATCATAGGGGTGCCAGAAGGAGAAGTGAAAGAGCAAGACACTGGAAATCTATTTGAAAAAATAATGGAAGAAAACTTCCCTAATTTGGAGAAGGAAATAGACATACAAGTCCAGGAAGCACAGAGAGTCCTAAACAAGATGGATGCAAAGAGGCCCACTCCAAGACATCATAATTAAAATGCCAAAGGTTAAGGTTAAAGAGAAAATTTTAAAAACAGCAAGAGAATAGCAGTTAATTACCGACAGGTTCCCATAAGACTGTCAGATGATTTCTTACATGAAACTTTGCAGGCTAGAAGGGATTGGTAAGAGATATTCAAAGACATGAAACTCAGGGACCTATAGCCAAGATTGCTCTACTCAGCAAAGATATCAGTCAGAATGAAAGGGCCGATAAATATATTAAATATAAGTCAGGAATGCATTAAATATAAGTCAGGAATGCTATGTATACAGGAGATCATTATTACCAAAATATTATTATATGAGATGTTAAAGGGATTTATTTAAGAAAAAGAAGATCAAAACTATGAATAATAAAAAGGCAATAAATGTATCTCTATCAACATCTGAATCTAAGAAACAAACTAAGCAAACAAAAACACAGAGAGAATCACGGACACAAGAGAGCATTTTGATGATTGCCAGTTGGGAGGGGGTTATGGGAGAATGGGTGAAGAGGTAAGGGGATTAAAAAGTACAAATAGGTAGTTACAGAATAGCCATGCGGATATAAAGTACAGTCTAAGAAATGGAGTAGCCAAAGAATTTATATGCATGATCCATGGGCATGAACAATGGTGTGGAGTCTGTCTGAGGGAGTGGGGGTGTTGGGTGGAGTGGGGCAAAGGGGGAAATTCGGGACAACTATAATAGTATAATCAATAAAATATTAAAAAAATAAAAAATCTTTAAAGATCATTTAAAATATTAAAGAAAATATCTGTACTATATCCAACTTTAAATAGTAACTACAAATAAATGCATTTCATGAAAATCTTAATAGAAATATATCTACTGAAAATATGACAATGAAAAGAGAACACTGAAACCATTTGTTGCTTAGTGAGGTCAGCTATTAAATGAACCATATATCATCCAGAGGTACTTACAGAAATTTAAAATTTGATAGGAGCCTTTTACTTGTAGTATCTCTCAATACACGGAGTTCAAATAAGCATAAGACAGAGGCTTAATTTATATACTGAATGGGATTGGACTAAAGTCACCTGATTAAAAAAAGGAAAGGTCACTCAACCAAACAGTGTTTTATGTTCAACAGGACATACACACACACACGTACACACAAAATAGAATATGATTTCAGTTATCTAATACTAGTTACCTGAATCAAGTTATGAGATCAAATGTATTTGTTGATTTGGAGTTCA
The DNA here is from genome assembly GCA_004026545.1 of Mormoops blainvillei. Classification (NCBI taxonomy): domain Eukaryota; kingdom Metazoa; phylum Chordata; class Mammalia; order Chiroptera; family Mormoopidae; genus Mormoops; species Mormoops blainvillei. The sequence goes on along the minus strand of PVJD01000208.1, from coordinate 146,933 downwards.
GTGTTACTCTTTTTTTTTCTTAAATTTATTCTTCTTATTCTACATGCCTTAGAATTGTATCAGTTTTAGAACATAGATGGCTACCTTATTCTCCTTATTAACCTCCTCATACATATTCCACAATGTATATATACAGATGATCCAGCTATCAACTTATTTGTGGGTATTTCTTTCTTTCTTTCTTTAATTGTATTTTTGCAATTAACATTTAGTCTCTTACACCCCCTGCCCTCCCAAATCACCACACTGTTGTCCATGTCTATGAGTCCTTTTCCCTTTTTTTAATTGGAAAGAAAGATGAAAGAGAGAGGGAGTGGGAAAAGAGAGGGAAAGTAAGGAAGGAACAAAGTAAAGAAGGAAGGGTTTAAAATATTCTATTTAATGCATTCCTGACTTATATTTAATAGTTAATTGATAGCCTAGAACTTTTCAGAATACGATTCTATGAAAATATGAAATATCAGTGGTTCAAGATACTAAAATGAACTGAATTTTACATTGATATCAAAAACATATAGTGATTTTGAAAACCTTGTAATTTCCCTTTTTCCTGTGATTTTCCTTTCTCCTAAAAATCACATGTAAATAAAAATTCCACAGAATTGGCTATTTTATATTCCACTTACATATATTCTTACTGTAACTGATTTGCTTAAATTCTTCTCATTTTATCTATTTTGCTGAGATAAATACAGCCTAACCTTCTATAATATCATTTAAGTGAACTGACTAAGAAAAACATCAAAATAAATAAAATAATGAGTTAGGAATAAAAAGATGTCATAATAAAGTTGGTTATTGAAGGGTTAAGACCACTTTATATAAACATGTTGGCTTAGAAAATGAAATACATGGACCAATAGGATAATCAATGTAAGAAAGACAAAAATAAAAATAAAGATATAGAAATAAAAATTCGATGGTGTTCATTTTCTTTTACCTACAAAATAAACATTCGTCAGAAATTTAGTTTCCACTGCACCTTAAAGTTAAAGCAGCAACAACTAAGGCCTGGGGAAAATTCTGTTTCAGGAATACAGTGCACAATATATTCTCAAATCTTCAATATCGGTTCTGAGATCTTATCTAAGCTGGGAAGTATTTTTTAAGAGCTGTTAAAATTACATGACGAGGCAAGATGGTAGAGAAGTGAATGGAAGTCACACTGCCCTCCTCCCAGGACCAATCTGTAATTACAACTAAATTGTGGAGAAATCAACCAGAACAAACAACTGAACAAGAGAGAGAGAAGTCATATAACCTCAGACAGACAGAAGAATCAGCCTCAGCACAACCTGACTGGTAAGGAGTGCACGGGAAACTCGAGAAGGTTGGCCGGGCACCCTCGGGCAGCAGTGCCAGGGGGATATTTAAGAAGCCAGTTGGATCCCCCTGAGAAGAGTGGGTCCAAACCATAAGCGGGGATCCCCAGTCTACAGCACCAGAGCACAAAAAGTACACAGGTAACAGCCAGCTGGGAAAAGTGGCAGGGTTACCCTCTGCCAGAGACAATTGGCTAGAGATGCGAAGAGCCTCTTAAAGGGCCAACATAATACAAGGGAGTCCCAATAAGGCTAGCAGCTGACTTCTGAAGAGAAACACTACAAGCCAAAGGGAATGGCAGGAAATATTCCAAATAATGAAAAGCAAAGGCCTGCAACCAAGATTATGCTACTCAGCCAGGCTCTTAATTTAAATGGAAGGTGAAATAAGGAGTTTCCCAGACAAAGAAGGCTGAAAGAATACACTTCCACCAAACCAGCATTGCAAGATATGTTAAAGGGGCTGCTTTAAGAAGATGAAGAAAAAACAGTGAGAGAATTGTAAGAAATTACCACGAACAACTATATGCTAAAAAATTTGAAAACCTGGGTGGAATGGACAAATTCCTGGAAAAATATAATCTTCCAAACCTGAAAGAAGAAGAAGCAGAAAGTCTAAACAGTCTGATAACAGCTGGTGAAACTGAAGCAGTAATCACAAAATTCTCAGCACACAAAAGCCCTGTACTAGACAGTTTCACAGGAGAATTTTACAAACCATTTAAGGAAGAGCTAACCCCTGTCCTTCTCAGACTATTCCAAAAAATCCAAGAAGAGGGAAGACTGCCAAACTCTTTTTATGAGGCCAGAATCATCCTAATCCCAAAACCAGATAAAGATACATCAAAGAAAGAAAACTGCAGACCAATATCACTGATGAACATAGACGCTAAAATCCTCAACAAAATATTAGCACACTGCATCCATCAATGCATTAAAAGATCACAAACCATGATCACGTGGGATTCATCCCAGGGATTTAAGGATGGGACAATATTTGCAAATCAATAAACATACTACATCACATAAACAAAAGGAATAACAAAAATCACATGATAATATCAATAGATGCGGAAAAAGCATTTGATATAGTACAGCACCCATTTATGATAAAAACACTCAGAAAGTGGGAGTAGAGGGAGCATACCTCAACATAATAAAGTCCATATATGAAAAACCTACAGCCAACATCATACTCAATGGGCAAAAAGTAAATGCTTTCCCACTAAGATCAGGAACAAGACAAGGATGTCCACTTTCACTACTTCTATTCAACAGAGTATTAGAAGTCCTAGACACAGCCATCAGACAAGAAAAAGAAATAAACGCATCCAAATTGGAAAGGAGAAAGTAAAATTGTCTTTGTCTGCAGATGACATGATAGTGTACATAGAAAACTCTATAGTCTCCACTGAAAAAACTACTTGACCTAATAAGTGAATATGGCAAAATAGTGGGATAAAAAGTCAATATTCCGAAATCGGGGGCATTTTTGTACACAGACAATGAAATATCAGAATCAGAAATCAGTAAAAAAATTCCATTTGCTATAGCAACAAGAAAAATAAAGTACCTAGGAATAAACCTAACCAAGGAGGTAAAAGACTTGTACTCAGAAAACTACACAACACTGAAGGAAGAAGTAAAGGAAGACACAAAAAAATGAAAGCCTATACCGTGTTCATGGATTGGAACAATTAACATCATCAAAATGTCCATACTATCCAAAGCAATTTATAGATTCAATGCAGTCCCTATTAAAATATCAAAGATATATTTCACAGATAAAGAACAAACATTTCAAAAATTTATATGGAACCATAAAGGACTCCAAATAGCTGCAGCAAATTTAAGAAAGAAGAACCAAGTATGAGGGATCACAATACCTGACATCAAACTATATTACAAGGCCACTATAATCAAAACACTCTGGTATTGGCATAAGAACAGACACATAAATCAATGGAACAAAATAGAGAGTCCAGAAATAAAGCCATGTCTCTATGGTCAATTAATATTTGACAAGGATGGGCAGAAGCATAAAATAGAGTAAAAATAGCCCCTTTAACAAATGGTCTTGGGAGACTTGGACAGCTACATGCAAAAAAAATGAAACTCGAGATGAATAAAAGACAAATATAAGTCACAACACCATAAGAATCCTAGAGGAGAACATAGGCAGGAAAATCTCAGATATTCCATGCAGCAATATTTTCACCAATAAGTCTGCTAGAGCAAGGGACAAAAAGGAAAAAAATAAACAAATGGGACTTCATCAAAATAAGAAGCTTCTGCATGGCTAAAGAAAACATCAGTAAAGTGAAAAGAGAACCAACCATGTGGGAAAATATATTTGCCAATGATACCTCACACCAGGGTTTGATATCCAAAATATATAAAGAACTGACATGACTCGATTCCAGGAAGACAAACAATCCAATTAAAAAATGGGCAAAGGACCTGCACAGACACTTCTCTGATGAGGACTTACACAGGGCCCAGAGACACAGGAAAGGATGCTCAGCATCACTAGCCATCAGAGAGATGCAAATTAAAGCCACGATGAGATACCACTTCACACCTGTCAGAATGGCCATCATAAACAAATCAACAAACAGCAAGTGCTGGCGAGGATGTGGAGAAAAGGGAACCGTAGTGCACTGTTGGTGGGAATGCAGACTGATGCAGCCACTCTGGAAAACAGTCTGGAATTTCCTCAGAAAACTAAAAATGGAATTACCCTCTGACCTGGCAATTCTACTGCTAGGATTATACCCTAAGAATCCTGAAACACCAATTCAAATTAACCTATGCACCCCAATGTTCACAGCAGCACAATTTATAGCAGCCAAGTGCTGGAAGCAACCTAATTGCCCAACAGTAAATGAGTGAATAAAAAACTGTGGTTCCTTTACACAATGGAATACTACACAGCAGAAGAAAGAGCTACTACCTTTTGGGACAGCATGGTTGGAACTGGAGGGCATTATGCTAAGTGAAATAAGCCAAGTGGTAAAAGACAAATATCATATGATCTCACCTATAAGGGGAACCTTATCAACAAAACAAACAAGCAAGCAAAATATAATCAGCAACATTGAAATAAAGAACAAACTGACATAACCAGAGGGGAGGGAGGAAAGGGATAATGAGGGGAAAAGAAGGGGAGGGATCATCAAGTGACATGCATAAAGGACCCATGGACAAAGCCAAACTGGGGAAGGATTGGGGGTGGGAGGTAGGAGGTGGGAGTGGCTGAGGCAGGGAAAAGTGGTGGTGGGAAAATGGAGACAACTGTACTTGAGCAACAGTAAAAAAATGAGAAAATAAATTTCATGGTACTGTTCTTAAATGTACCCAATATGTACATGTAAACTTCTGACTGGTGATCACCTGTCTTACAGTATTTTTTCTTGTCATTGTGAAAGGTAATTTTAATGGTGTTGTATTAATCCCAGCTAGATTTTTATGTGGTATTGCATAAAGAATTTCTAATGATACCCCAGGAAGACATGGAAAGCAATAAATTAATTATAATTCATTAAAAGATTCAGGAAAAGAGGTGCTTTATAGTCAAGCCCATGTTATTCTGCACATATAAGAATAATTTATAATACTGAAAAAAACATTAAAATATATGGTGGTTCTCTCAGAAGAGAAATTATTTGACAATAATCATAGACCCATAACAAGTATTTTTCTAATACCCAAAAGCATTAGTCGATAGTCTAATTTAAATAGCTGTGGCTGGCATTCTTTTTGAGGCAAGGAGAAGAAAATATTTTTGGTTTTATTTTTAATTCTAAATTTTCATTTGACATTAAAAAATAATAAATACTCTTTCCAAACATGAAATAGACTTGCACGTTGTTAAACTCTAGAATTTAGGAAAAATCCAGGGATTTACTCACTTTCCCCTGGGTATGTCCCATGTATACATGAGGTATACATGTTAATAAACTCCTGTTTGTTTTCTCTTGATAATCTGTCTTTAATTACAGCTATCTCAGCCAAGAACTAAGAAGGATAGAGAGAAGTGTTCTTCCTCCCTTATACTCTTTTGGTAATTTTCTTTCAAATGACACCAAATTCTTTTCTATATCAGCACACCACTCATGAAGATTTGGGGCATGGGGTTATTAATATTCTTATTATATATAAAGAATTTTACACAGTTTTCAATCACGAATTTTTTCAAGGACAATGGTGTTTGGGTAACAGATGGTATGACGTAACTGAAGCAATTCTTTTTTTATTAATGTATCTTGCTGTGGAACTATACAAAATATTTACTTGGAAATAAGGCTTGGCTAAATTTCAGCTGTTTTCAAGGCGATGCATCAAGACAAAATATTTTCTGAAGTCAGAATAATATGACTAGGAGGTGTGTAATATGAGGGAAGAGAGAAACAATATGCACATATCATTCTCTGGAAAACAATATTCTACTTGGCAGTCACAACACTTGAGCATAATCTTCTGAATCAAAGATCGGGAGTGAAAAATCTCTGACCTCTGTCCTCTGAAAAAAGATTGAGTTGAATATTTGTATGAAAGAAATGTACAAATACCACTCCATTTTTTTATCTTAAGGAAAAAAGATAAGATTTTGAAATGAACAATATTGATAAACACAGAAAATTAAAAATAAGAAACTTAATCCTCTCTGTTGAAAATAAGGGAAGAAATTCCCTTCCCCTCACTTTCTTAGAACAGTGACTGTATAAAACTTAAAGCTAAGTATTTTCTCATTTGTTTGAAATGTATGTAAAGCCTTTTGAAAATCAAATAGACATTTTTCAGTATTAGGACCCAGGAATGTCTTTTTCTTAGACTTGGGCTCCATCTGCCTGAAATTTAAATATCAAGGGAGAAAGAACCCCAATCTTCCAGTTTTCTGTGGGAGGCTAGAAGCCTAACTTCTGCAGGTGCTTTATTAAATGTTGCTAAACTACCTCCTGTCATATGGAAAAGCCAATAAGCTGACACACATGGTCGGCCCATTGCCACATAAAGCTATAGGGAACTATGTGAGACAAATGGTGCTATCAATTCCTCTTACTTGAGGACTGATTATTATTTATCTTGAAAACAAGTCTGAAACAGATTTTATCTACTTGGCTATATAAAGGGGTGAGATTCCTTTTTGTCTTTACAATCTCTCAGGGGATTACCTAAGATCCTCATCACTTTCTGGTTTAATACATGTTCAATAATGAAAGTGTTTTCTTTCTCCCCCATGTTTGTGGGGAGGATTTCTGGGTAGGGAAAGAAGATTTTGCTAATTATATTTCCTCAAAATGGCAAAATTAGTCAGAAACAAATAATTAATGATATTTGCACCAGAGACAATATATAGGTCAACTTTTTAGTATTGGTCTCATAATTAGAATAACTTTATGAACAGTCATTGATAACTACATTTCTAAATGTAATGTATTAACACCTAGGAATTATTCCTTTTTAGTAAAAATTAATACATATAAAAGGGTATAAGACTCTTCTCTTACCCATGTCCACAGTTGTTAATTAAGGGAACAAAAAGACTGTGACCTTACAAAGCAAAATAAAATTTGGCATAATCCTTTAACAGTATAAGAGTTTTTTAAATGCACTGAGCTGGATAGTACATTAAATGCACAAGGGCATAGACTGTGCTGACAAAATTAAAAATTATTGGTTTGGCCCAAAAGTCCATATCATTTTTTCCATAAAATAAAAGAGGTTTTTCATTTTAACCAATAACTTCATTGATTTGGATATCTTGAGTATGTCAGCTATCTCCCATGTAATATAACCTTGACTGTTCTCAATTCATGTCTCGACTTGAACTCTATCAACTTCGAGTGGCCTACCCGACTGCGGGGACTCCTCCAATGAGAAATCTCCAGCACAGGGCTTCGTAAAACACTTTTGACACGTTAGTCAGTCACAAGACCTTCTCCATACACTGTACAAATATCTTTTTGCATTTCAGTTGCATTCTACCTTTCTTGAAATAATAAAGCATAATATGCTGAAAATGTTTGTATTTTCTTCCATCCGCAATATTAACACGATTATATAAAAATTCACCAATTTTGATGTTTATCATAAACATACACTGATATGACAGTGGTCACAATACAGCCTAACAAAATCATTTCCAATGACATTAAAGAAAACTAAGCTCTACTAGGGCCATCTTACAGAAAAAAAACAAACATACTTTTTGGCCAAAAATAATTATTTTCAAGAAATAAGATTGTGTCAAAATGATATGTGATAATTTATTACAAACAAAGCAAATATATATTGAGTTCTCATGATTCAAAAGAAGATCACATTGTTTTGAGGCAATATTAAAGATACCTAAGAAATAAAATAATCTCAAATTGTGTAGTGATTCCTTTTATTTAACAAAAATGTAGAAATGATTAATACTACATACCTACTTGTCCAGGCAGAAAAAAAAAATTTGTTATATTAAGCTTTCAGTAAATTTATCTACACATTATCTCATTTCCCAATGAATGATTCTTTAATGCATATGTACATCAACAAGTGGAATACTGTCTTTTTTCCCCCTAGGAAAATTCTAGAATTCTAAAATTAAAACATTGAGAATAAGAAGGCTGTATGTTTATATCTGTGTATACATATGTGTGTATTTACAAAAATATATAGGTATATAGATGTATATACACCCACCCCTATGCAAATTTGGGAAGATAAATTATACTTTCATTTCTTCTATATGAAATACATATCGTTATGTATTTACTATTTGTAATTGTTCATTAAGGAATTCTGCAATGACCATGCTAATTAAATGGATGAGTCTAAGACTCATAGGGATGTGGTAATAATTTTTATCACTGGATCATTATTCCATCTTAACCATATGTCAAATTATTAAAAATCAACAGAAATACTTGAATTCTCTGTGATAGAACTCCCATATGTACTATTTAATAGCTCATTACTTTATCAGAAAAAATATTTCGCTTTGAGTTATTATTTTTTCCCCAGGTAACCATTTTTATTTAAGGAAAAGAGGGAGGGAAGCACTTTAAAATGTTAAGGTAATGATTGTACTGTAGCAAAATATGAATATAAAAAAGAAACTAAGTTTTATCTGCTTTTTTTAGTTATGTTTACAGAAATAGAAAATTAAAAGTTGAGAATATATAGAACTAATATACAACTTGAGAAAAATTGTTCAAATATAGTAATAATTTATATTCCATATTGTGCTCAAGAAATTAATCCATATTTATCTTTTTTAAGCTAAGTATTTGAGCCAGAAAGGTTAAAAATAGCTCAGGGAACAACCATGCTAAGTAATGTTTTAGGGCCATGATTTATGCAACATGTTCAGTTTAATAATGAGCAAAACCGCTTATCAGTGCCCACAGATATTAGATCATAAATCCAACAAGGCCAAATGGACATTTGCAGTATAGCAACTACTGGCTTAATGAATTAATTAATCTAAACTTGCAACATTTTGTGCTTGCTTAACTTTGTTTAGCTCATGCAACATTAATGGAGATTAAAAACTAGGGGTGTACATTTGTACATTTAAAGTGTGTTTTAGGCAAAAAGGGGCAATTACTAGGTCTTACGTAAATGCCGCATATGAACCAGAAACTTGAGAAAGTTCATATATTTGGCCTTGTAATTACTTACCCTATGTTGCTAAGTTGAAACAGCTCTGCCTAGTACAGTGTAGCTATAAGACTGCTCTAAACAAAGACAGTGGTAATCAAAGGAGCAGATAATGAGAATACTAGGTTCCCTTAGAGCTTTCTTATTGTAACATTCACTTCAAGTGAACTATTGAAAATCATATAATTTATGCTTTTTTGTGTTACATCTAACTGAAAATTTAGAATATTTCCTTTTGCAAGACCATATTTTTGAATAGTTGAAAATATTTTAACTTTTAAGCTGTTTTATTATGTAGTAATATATGTATGCTTGTTTCATTTATCAGTATATTCACTAACCACCCATAATATAAAATGGGCTCTATATTTTGCTATTTAATGTAGTCATATGAACATCCTTTAATAACAAAACCTATTTTTTGTTTGCTCTGGGAATTCAATATGAATTTGTTTTGACTGAAGAGTTTTTTGATGTAAAGAAAGCCATAAATATTTAAAATCCCATTTTTGGAAATATTTAGAACACCTAAGGCCTTAGTATATCACTCAGTGTGTTACTTTTATAGTGTTTGCCAACTAATAAAAGTTATTAAATAAAATATTAATATTTTGTTTGTTTGCAACTACTGTTACTATTTGAAAAATAATTAAGTATATTAAATATCATTAGCAGCTTTTTATCATGTACTATAATTTAAATTATGTTAATGCTAACAATTTAATTACATGAATCCTGTATATATACCAGATGAAAGAAATACTGGAAATGAACTTTTAATATTTCAACTTTTTTCTGTGATTGATTTTGTTTCTAATATAATTTTCTTAAAATTTTATTGAAGAGGGCTTTTGGGATAGTGTTTCAATTTTCATGTTTAATATTGATAAGCCTCCTGATTGATATGATGTTATGCTTGCAAAAATAATGCCCCATTACCTCAATTATAACACTTTTCAAATTGAGACCATATCTCATTTATATTTCCTTTCCAAGGTACGTACTAGCCCTTGGTAAATTTTAAATCAATAAAAGTACAAATGTGTGAGTGGAATATGTATTCCAGAACAGGAATGAAAGAACTCCCCTGCATCTAATTACTTTCAATGAGATTATTAGACTAATATATCAGGCAACTTTCTAAAATGATTTGAATTCTGAAATGTTCAAAATCAAGTATAAAGATTCATTGTCAGACCATTCAAAGACAAAATATTTTAGTAATATAGAGTCTACTGAGGAATTGCCTGGCAGTTGATATTATCTATTTTCAATTATTTTTCTAGAAAAAAAATATTTTATTCTGCTGGTTATTCCTGGTAACTCATTTTTATGTTTCTAATAGGCTGACAAAAGATAAATACAAACTAAAAGCACTTCAAGCAATTCTGTAATTACACTTTTTTTAACATTTTGTTTAAGTCCATGATAATATACTTAATTGCTCTCTATTAGTAATTAGGAGTTACACTTGTAACATATTCTGCACAAGAATTATATTGTCATATCATTTTGTACTTTACAGTTTTGAACAGTAATTCTGGATATTGGCATAGACATTGGCATCAGAACTTATGCCTGAATTCTTTCTTAGTGTTCAAAAAATACATGTATGATAACATTTTTGACAAATTAAAAATGTGTTTTTTAAGGAAACTTATACCACATTGTAATTGTTTTTTTCCCTAGATTTATGCATTAAGACTAAAATTATACCAAAGTCTCAGAGAGCACTCTAATTTATTTGAGAACACTTAACCTTAAGATTTTTTTTCATGATTATTTTTTCAAGTACTATAAAATTACAAGTTGAGAGGGAGTTACAGAGAAAGAGAGAGAGAGAGAGAGACTCACTATATAGTTCAATTTTCAGTGGTTTTCATAGACAAATTAAGCAAATCTCTCCAAGAGGCACATCTAAGATTTACTTGTGCACTTCTACGAAGTTCGTTATATGAAAGTATTGTTCTGTATTTGAAGTTTTTAAAATCAGCTTATAATATCTTATTCACATAGATATATGTCAAATAGAGGATTATATTCTTCAGATGATAACTCTGTACTGGATACAATGACTTCTGGATTTTATTCCCAACTGATAGAATTTTAAGCCAAAGATATTGATGCCTTTGTCTGTTTACAAAAAAATTGGTATTTAAATTTTCTCAATGCCTTGTACACATCTCCTTAAAATGTGTTTTCGTCTATTATTTAAAACACAGATACACACAGTCGCATGCACAAACATATACACACACCCCTCAGAAGAATTTTTGCTAGAGAATGACATTAACTACTTATATATAATTTGTTGGTTGATTTGATTAATGCAAATGTTAAAAGCAGATATTAGTTTCACTGGGTAACTGTGAAATTGATTTCCATTTATTTGTTGGGTAAGGAAAGAGTTAAATAATTAGGCCAAATCACTGTAATTGAATAAATATGATACTAATCCTCTCTCAAGGCTCTGTCATCATTAGATCATTAGTATCATAATTACATCAACTCCAATATCTTAACGCATGGAGCATGTTGTTAGTATTAATATTTTCTCAGAAGGTTGTTTTACCAGATGAAATACTCTAAGAGCACACTCAAGAAAATAAGTCACATAGCTTCAAAAAAGGAAAGTAGACTTAAAGAGTTTTCTTAAGACTAATGCTTGTCTTAGTGCTAACTAACTGTACACAGACGATTAAAAATATAGAAATCCAATAGTGCTTTGTTAATTAGAGAGAGGTTAGCTGCCTTTTAACTGGAGAATGTGGCTGTGGTTGTGACAACCATAAAAATGATTTTAACTTTTTCATTTAAAATTAATTTGAGTTTAAGAAAATACAAATATCATAATGATGATATTTTAGTCACTGAGAAATCGTTCAATTATTTAATGTACACCCAAAATAATTTCCTTGAAATATATGAATGAATATACACTTACAAGATGGACCTTGAAATTCATGCACATGGCTTGACTATTTGAGCTTTAATTCAAGAAGTGCCATTATTATGAGTAGGCCACCTTTCATCACTTTTATATTCCATATTTAGATTGTGACACTTATTCATAAGTATGAGGATTTTTTAAAAAGTGTGGCACATTCCTAGTGATCCAACTACCTTTCGAAGATTCCTATATTTTAATTGCCTGTAAAATTGCTTTCATTATTTAAGAGTTTGTTATCTAATCACACAGTTCAAACTCAATGGAAAAAATAGATGAAATACCAAACAAACCATACGTACAAGAAGATAAAATCATAACACATGTCTGTTCAATTAAATTTAGGTGTTTCTTTTTCCTACTGATTTTTTTTTAAATTCTCTTTCTTTAGACATAGCTGTGCCTGTGTGTATTCTCTTTTCACTTTCGATGGTTATTTTGGCTCCTCTTATAAGTACAAATACTGCTTTTATGTTGTAATTTATATTTGAGATGGTCAAATTTATATTCCAAAGTATAGTTCCTCGAAGTGAGCTCTCAACCTTGGCCCCATTCTCACTCACTGTCAGACTTTGCTGTCTCTGGCACTTGGTTATTTCATGCTTTCTTTGACTTTGTCAGCAGCTCTGTCTGCAGCTCAGAGTTCTTCTGCATGCTTCAAAGGGAAAGATTCTTTTTCAGGTTGAAATCTATGTTTTCCAATGCACCTGACTGAACATATGATTTTTCATACTGTGATTTTCTATTCAGAATAGAATATTCTAAAATGAATTTAAATGTGTGTTTAGATAAATAAATAGTTATGTATATGCACATTTTCATCAATTCATTGTGATAGTGAGATAAAAATTATTTTTATTTAACCTACTTTTGCTACCTAAATGCACAGAAGAAATATTTATGATTTTATGTTAATTATTATATATTACTAATTATGCATGTATCTCCACCCAAAATTAGCATATATCTTCTAATTAATATGAATCTAAAGAAGTGTGAAAGACCAGATGGGTAATTGATTTATTCTATCATGATAGGTTTATCAAAACCTTTAACCCAGTGATAGTATAAACATAATTTTAAAAATCTATTAGCAAAGACTATTAAAAATTAAATATATATAAAATAGGACAAACAATAAATGTCTTCTCAATCCCCTCATTCAATGAAAACCATTCATTAGTAATATGTTTTTCAAGTATTATTCTATGCAAAATATTTTCCCATTGATATTTCTGCTGGTAGGGCAGCAACCATATCTCTTTCCAAAGTTCTAATTTAATACTTGCTTTTAAAAATGACTGCAAAGTCCCAACTAGATGAAGTAGTGACATACTGATCAAACTGTCACATGTACTAATGTCCTGGTGCACAGACACATGTATGACCTGTAGTTGTTGGTAGATTCTTTTATATCTTCCAAATTTTGGACCAAATACTTGACCAAAATAATACTTGTATTGGAACTGACCAAAGATATACTGTCCTAGGACAAACTCCCTGAATTTATGAAGAAGCTCCATTTTGGTGTTAATGAAAATCAACAAATAATATCTAAGTTACTCTTGCTGTATCCAGAAAACTCGTACTCCTATGATACTATACAGTGCTGAATACAAAGGTTAAAGCTCTGAAGGAAAGACACAAAAGATAAGGAAAAAGGAGAAAATACTAAAGTACGACACATGACGTTTACAAGCAGCTCTTACAAATACTGCATGGTAGGCTTAGTAACAAAGACTAATCTATATTTAAAAGTTATTGTCTACCCGGTTCCTGCCTTGTCCTGTTCAGCCTTCAGCTAAACAGTAAATGAAGTGTTCACATGACAGACTGTTCACAAGAGCTGGCAGTCTGATTATTTATTTAACAGTTTTATTTATTTATTAGTTTTGCCAGATGAATAAACATGTTTTCCATACATTATCTTAATAGACTTGATGCAGATACAATATTATACAATGTCGTGTGGGGCTCAAATGACTGCAGTTCTTCTTCTGCAATTCCCAGAGTTACAGAACCGTTCATTTATGTGCTATGCCCATTTTTTTCCCCTCAATACCAACATTGGCTGCCTTCACTTTTCAAGTACAATTCTTTATTCTGGATAACGGGGGCATCCGCCTCCTCCAGGGTCTGCCAAGATTTGCAGGATCTAAAATGCAGTTTCGGGAGTGACATGGAAATCAAAGGGCCGCCTTCAGCATTAATACAGCTCTTTAAGCTGCAAGCAGCTTTTCATCTATCAAAGGTCCTTAGGATAAGAGCTTGCAAAGGAACCAGACACACCCACCTCTTATTTTTCCTACACAAAGCCAGACTTGGGAGGACAGGACGGGAGAACAAACAGTTGGTTCACTGCCTCTGGCCAGCAGGTCACTGCGACATTTTTTGTGCTTCTATTAGTAGTAGAAAAATGTACATGTTTTCCTCCTTTAATATATGTCAATACCTAATAGTAGTACAACTGCAGTGGGTACTTTACATACTTATTCTACACATTTATTGGTTGCCTCCCATGCAGTAGGCATTGTTCTAGGCACTGGGGATACAACACTGAGCAAAATCACGGAACTTCCATGCTACCAGGAGATGCTCATAGGTATGCTGGGTGACAAGTACTTGGCAAAATATGTTCAAGGGAACAGGACTGGAATTCTGGAATAAAGTCTGCATGCTTCTGTAGGAAGTTAGGATGAGTCAAAGAACCTGTATAAAGGACCCACAAAGACAACCGGGGGGAGGACTGAAGGTGGGAGGTGGGGGTTGGGCAGGGCAGGGGAGACAATGGGGGAAAAATGGGGACAACTGTAACTGAACAACAATACATTAAAAAAAGAGAAATTTCTGTTCTTATTGGAATGGTGTCCAGATCTGTGTGCAATAATTATAAATAAAATTAATAACAGAAAGCATAATCAACACTTTCTACTTGGTATTACGTTGCCAGATGAAATTTAGAATAACCAGTCAAATTTGAATATCGGATAATTCTAAGTATTGCTTTGGTATAAGTTATATTCTAGGCCTAGGTCATTCATGGCACATATAAAAAAAGAATTTGTTGTTTATCTGAAATTCAAATTTAACTGGGTGCACTGTATTTTTACTTGCTAAAACTGGCAATGATAACTAGGTGGATTTCTTTTTTTTTCTTGAATAGGACATCCTAACCTAAGTATCAGCCTTTCTTTTTTAAGCAAAGTTTAAAAATTAATAACAAATCTTCTAAACATTGCTTAAACAAAAGTTAAAAATATCTGAGTCATTATGTTAATGTTCCTTACAATCCGTACATTTATGTTAAAGTGAGGGTTAAACTAAAATTGTGGTGGTACTTTATTGTTGTGTGCTATAAAGACAAAATCCTTTGCTTGATGATAAACCTGAGACTGCAGATTCTATTCATGTTTAGGAGTCAAAAATTGACTGGTTTTCAATGGATCTTTAAAAACACTAAAGGTACCCATTAAAAAACTATTTGCTAAATATAAAAATACTAAGATTTAAAACAAAACATTATTAAGGAGTGTCTTGAGGAAGCAGTTAATTTAATAGTTGAAAACTGAATTTAGGATCTTATCTGCCACTCATCAGCATTATGACTTAAGTTATTCATAAACTTAAGCCTCAGCTTTTGTTTTGTTTTGTTTTGTTTTGTTTTATAGGAGAGTGACACTTAATTCACAAGGTTGAAACCAGGAGAGAATGATTTCTGCCAAGAAAGAACTCATGACAGTGCCCAACACACTGTAAGCACTCAATAGTCAATATTATTATTAAAGTCCAAACTGTTACAAATTATGTAGTGTCTTATAGACTTATTTTATTAAACATGTGATGGCAAATCACAGTTCTTGGAAAGAAAACAGTTCAAGGTCCCTCTAAACCGACCTACTCACCGTAAAGGCAAGATAGAGTCTATTCCGGCATAAAACACAGCGGTCCCCACTTACCCATGGTTTCCCTTTCCTCCATTTTCATTACCCACAATCAATTTTAAATTGAAAATTCCAGATAGGAACAACTGATAAATTTTAAACTGTGTGCTGTTCTGAGTAACTTGACGAAATCTCCATCAGTTCACTCTGTCCCTCCCAGGATGTGAATCATGCCTTTGTCCAGCAAAGACCCCACTGTACGTGTTCACGGCCCCTAAGCTCAAGAGTACTCAGGCTGGTGATTTGAATGTGCCCCAGAGAAGCCATGGCGTGTATGCAAGGTTAGTGCCCCTCCTTGTCTGAGAGGAGGAAGTTCCAAGACTCCCAGTGTATGCTTGAAACCAGGGAGAGTACTGGACCTTACTGGACCTTCCGGACACTTTGGGTTTTCCTCCCTATGTATACATATCTATGGCATAGTGTGATTAATAAGTGAGGTTTAGTAAGAGGTTAACAAAAATAGCTAACAATAAAATATGACAATATGCACTGAACTAAAAGTTATGTGAATGGCTTTGGGACCATGATTAAGTAAAATAAGGGTAACTTGAACACAAGCACTGAGATTTTGTGACAATCTAATAACTGAGATGGCTACTGAGTGACTAACAGGTGAGTAATGTATCTAATTGTATATGCTGGACAGAGGGGTAAGTCCCATCCTGGGTAGGAAGGAGCAAGAGGGCAAGAGATTTCATCACACCACCCAGAGTGGCACTTCGACTTAAATCTTATGAATTGTTTATTCCTGGAATTTTCCATTTAATATTTTTGAACTGCATTGACCATGGGTGGCTGACACTGAGAAAAATGAAACCACAAATAAGAGGAAATATGATATAAAAAATAATGTGTAGATAGATAGATAGTTTCGTACTATCCACAGTTTCGGGCATTCACTAAGGTACCTTAGAATGTATCCACAGGATAATGAGGTACTACAGTACAGCATTTACCAAAGTTATTCTAAATTTCTGTGCTATTCTAATTAATCATGCACATATGTTTGTGTTCTCATAGCACAAATAAATAAGTCTTAAGATTTACTTGATTGGATTGATTGTAGGCAAATAAGTCCAAAACCTCAACATCTGCTTGAAGAAATACTGTGTAAATTGTTAGCTACTGTAAAGTAGTAACATTTTCAAACTAGTATGTGCCTAAGTCATAATCAAAATAACTAGCTAATGAAGTTTTCCAGGGAAGGAACTGATCGTCGCTGAGACTTTTTGATAATTTATTTAATTATTATATTACCGCCTATTTTATGTAATCATCATTTTTCCCAGAAAGCATGCCTAAAATGAGTGTCATCTCAATAGACAAAGCGAATGAAATATAGCACATGTGTAAAATGCTCCTTTAAATGCCCTGCCATGCAGTAAGCATTCAGTAAAAAATTTCTGAATATACTAATAAATAAATAAATGCAATTTTTTTAAGTCAGTAAGTTTTGAAATAAATGAAAATGATAGAATAAGAAAAAAATAATTGATGAACGGAGAGTGCAAATAAGAAACTTGCTTCCTTGGGACTGGTCTCGGTCAGAGGATATTTCATAACTGTATTTTTTGACATATTTGTCCTTTAAAACAATATAGATATAGAGATAGAGATTATATATAAAGCTGATAATAATATTTCAGTAAACCATAAGTTAGATGTCAGTGATAACTGATCATACAGAGTTTACAATAGTATCATTCATTAGGTTTAACACTAAACTTTCCATTTATTGTGTTATTTACATAAGCTGCTCTAATTGCCTGGAGAAAATATCCCGAAGTTTAAAACTTCAAGGAGACCATACTGTTTTTTAGTAATTAAAAATTCTCATATATTTACAATCTCAACCATTTCTTCTGAATAAACATTGCAAAGAAAAAAATACTACAAAACTGAGCATTTAAGAATTCCTTCATTTTGTCTTACTGGTACAGAGAAGCAGCATTATAGCTAACGTTTTGTTCCAGCTGCTTGGAGTAAGATGAGTCACATCGTTCACTCAAACCTCCAATTCCCCAAACTAATAGTGCTATGAAAGAGGCAAAGGGAATAGACCGAGTTTGAACCTCACCCTAAAGGCTAATAGAAGACAGTTCTGTCAGATGCCTCCAAGCAAGAGATACCCTGAGCTACACTCAGGCCCAGAATCTAACCGAGGGACTCTTTAGACATGCTGCTCCATTTGACCTCCACATCACCACTGGGCAAAAAAGAAGGAGGTAACAGTTGCTAAAATATTTGGGACAAAAAAGGAAGTAATAGTTCCTAAAATATTTGAGAAATGCATTAAAAATCTTTGGATTGAAATCAGCAGTTTGAATGTAAGAAGAGGAAAAACTTGTCAAGTCAGGGAGGAAAGCTGAAAGAAGATGGTCACTATAGAATATAAGTTTGAATTGTAGCAAAGGAATTAGCTGACGGACCTCTCAAGGTCTCCTTTATTTCTCTGCCTTTTCATTCCATAGAGGCCCCAACTGGGTGTTTGCTACGTGGAATCTTCAAATGTGTGTCAGTAGTGCTGAGAGTGGGAGAGGGACTGTTGAGGGTGAGCACATTGTAGCTAAGGTCAAAGGGGAAGGGAATACTTAGCCATGGAGAAAAGAAACACTCTTCCAGGTGCTTATGCAAGTCAGTGAAAATGAGAAAGTCAGTGCTTTCTAAAGTCAATGAGAAAGTCGTATCAGGCTTTCAAACAACGGATCAGGAACGTCTGCCAGCAGTTCATTTTGGGGCCAAATAAAAAGCAACTGAGAAATATAAGGAAAATTTTTTAAAAATCTCAAGTGAAGTAGAAAATTTGATTTCTGAATCAATAATATTTTAGTATAATACATAAATTATTACAAATATATCTTTTATTAATTTAAAATATATATTATAAAAGTAAATGTTTTATTTTGTCATGTATTCACAGCAATTTTATTTTATACAGGTTAATATTACTGTAACTCGAAAGCCTATTAGTGTAACATAAATCAATAATTTTTTTAACATATGAAAATAAACAATAGAATACAGTGGAGGTTTTTAGTTTTAAAAGCTCCATGAAAATTTATGCTTTCTATATACAGTTGGCAGATTATCTTGAACAGTTGACTATTTGAGAATTTTAAAGCTCTTTATTCAATGCCATCTAAACTATCAGAAACATGCATATTGCTTTTAGTGATTTTATATTTGATAAAAATAATTAAAAATCATTTTTCTGAGAATTACAAAGTACATAAAAATCTTGTCTGAACAGTCAAAATACATTTCCCTGTGTTCATAAAATATACACTGGTACATTATTCATGTAAATATCCAATAGATTTTTCTTCATGTACTTGCTCAAATTGTCTCCTCAGTTTATCAACTTAAATTTCATTAGAAGCATTATATTTGGAAGGACTATATAGGGTTCTTGTGTGAGGACCCTAATTCAAGTAAGGAGAGACAGCATCTCTTACAGTAATGCTGATATGTTTAAGCTTTTGTTACCTGCCACACCATATTCAGGACAATTTGCTTATGCTATTTCTAATACTTCCTTTCTTTAAGACATTTATATTAATATCTTAGAGAGAGAATGATAGAAGAAGAGAAAGAGGATGAGAGAGAGAAAGACTGACAAAGAGAGGAAGGGAGAGAAGCAGAAAGAGACAGATTGAGAGAGAAGACAAGGCTAGTCTCAACCTTAATTTTCTTTATTCTGAAATGCACCCTAGGGAACTGCAGAAAATAAAATATCTTCACATGCTATACTTTTTTGAACAAGAAATGAACTAAAGCCACAAAAAGTCTTCTGATTGTGCTAGCATCATGTAAAATTCATAGACTATAAACCAATTTCCTTTCCCTTTGTCTTTTTTTAAATTTAAATATTTTCTTGTTTATGCTATGAGAGTTTTCCTAATTTCTCCCCTTTACTCCCTCCATCCAGCCCACCCCAGCCTCCACAGTCCATCCTCACACTATTGTCCATGTCCATAGGTCATTCATATATGTTTTTTGACTAATCCCTTTACCTTCCTTTAACTAATCCCCACCTCTGACCTACCCTCTGACAGCTGTCAGTGTCAGTCTGTTCCATGTTTCTGTGCCCTTGGTTCTATTTTGCTTGTTAGTTTATTTTATTCATTAGATTCCACTTATAAGTGAGATCGTATGGTATTTGTCTTTCACCAGCAGGATTTTTCACTTAGCATAATAGTCTCCAGTTCCATCCATGCTGTCACAAAAGGTAAGAATTCTTTCTTGTTTACTGCTGCATGGTATTCCATTGTGTAAATGTACCATAGTTTATTTACACATTCGTTTACTGATGGGCACTGAGGCTGTTTCCATCACTTGGTTATTGTAAATTGTGCTGCTATGAACATCGGAGTGCATAGGTTCTTTTTAATTGGTGTTTCAGGATTCTTAGGGTATATTCCCAGCAGTGGAATCACTGCATCAAAAGGTAGTTCCATTTTTAGTTTTTTTGAGGAAATTTCATACTGTTTTCCACAGTGGCAGTACCAGTCTGCACTCCCACCAAAAGTGAACTAGCATTCCCTTTTCTTCACATCCTTGCTAGCACTTGCTGTTTGTTGATTTATTAATGACAGCCATTTTGGTAGGTGTGAGGTAATATCTCATTATGGTTTTTACTTGCATCTCTCTAATGGCTAGGATATAACCCCTGTAAAAATATATGTACCCAATACAGGAGCACCTAATTACATAAAAGAAAATCTTGGAGGACTTTAAGGAAGACATCAACAGCCGTACAGTCATTTTTGCAGATTTTAACACCCCACTATCACCAATGGATAGGTCTTCCAGACAAAAAAATCAACAAGAAAATAGCTGCCTTAAAGGACACACTAAATCAAGTGGAATTAAAGGACATTTACAGAACGTTTCAACTCAAAGCAAAAGAATATACATTCTTCTCAAGTGAATATGGATCATTCTCAAAGATAGACCACATAGTAGGACACAAAATAAGTCTTAACAAATTCAAGAAAATTGAAATCACATCAAGCATTTTCTTGGACCACAGTGGTTTGAAACTAGAAATCGACCTCAATTAAAAAACTCAAAAACATTCAAATACATGGAGGCTAAATAATATGTTATTAAATAATGAATGGGCCAACAATGAGATCAGGGAAGAAACCAAAGAGTACCTGGAAACAAATGAAAATGAACATACAACACCCTAAAACCTATGGGACACAGCAAAAAACAACACTGAGAGGGAAATACATAGCATTACAGGCCTACCTAAAGAAGATAGAAAAATCTCCAGTAAACAATCCCTCTTTCCTATGCTACTTGTTACTCAAATCAAGGTTTTACTGCATGTAGCCCTGGTCAGTGGTGCAGTTGGTTGGATCATTGTCCCATGCACCAAAACATTGTGGGTTCAATTGCCAGTCTGGGCACAAACTTAGGTTTCAGATTCAATCCCTGATTGGGGCACTTATGAAAGGCAACTGATGGATGCTTCCCTCTCTCATTGATCTCTCTCTTTCTCTCTCTCTCTCTCCGCCCCCCACCCTTCTCCCCGCCTCTCTCTAAAGTCAAGGAATATATCTTCAGGTGAGAATTTTAAAAATTAAAGATTTTACTTCATGTAGAATATTTGTATTTCTATCTCAAAACACCTGAATTTCTTGTTTTAAATCATAATCTTCTACACAATAGCTTTGATTTAGGAGAGATTACTGAAGCGTTAATTTTAGATATATACTGTAGCTAGTGCATAAGGAGTTTAAATCAGAACTCAGTATCTTCTTCTAAATTAGGAACCCTCTTTGACTTCATTTAAAAATGTATTTTCCTAATAAAAAGAGCCTTGAGAAAATATTCCAATGAGACACCACTCTTTCTATGATAGGATGATACCTTTCCTAAGTTGGCTTGTTGTTTTGTGGGGCCCCTAAATCTATTTTTAGTCCCTAGATATAGTTTCACAATTGTCATACTGTGCTTAGTCTAAGACTGTTTCTTGTTAAATAATTTTTAAAATATTTTTTTTATTTTTTTATTTTTTTAGAGAGAAGAGAAGGGAAGGAGACAGAGAGAGAAAAATCAATCAGTTACCTCTTATGTGCCCCAAACTGGGGGCTTGGCCCACAGCCAGGCATGTGCCCTGACAGGGAATCAAACTGGTGACCCTTTGGTTTACAGGACAATGACCAATCCACTAAGCCACACCAGTCAGGGCTAAGACTGCTTCTTAAAAAATATAAAATATAATGTACTCTCTTCTGTGACTAAAGTGCATTTTTTTCATTCATGGAATATTTTAAAAGCTAGTTCAAGTATTCTTATTTTATTCCTAATGTGAAAATGTTTTTCCTTTGAATGTGCAGGAATGATAAAATACCTGTTCATGTCAAAATACAAAAGCATGAAAAAAATCAATGAACCAGTGCCTGCACTTTAGTTAGTTTACGGTTTAATTCCCTCCTTCCAATGAGCATTTAAATCAAAATTGTTAGGTTATTTTTAATTGTGCTGTTGATTTGCAGAAATTAACTGGCAAATTTGCCCAAAATACAGTGTATTTCCTGTTTGCAGATCTGACTGTGAGTTAGGTTAATGTTAATTACAAAGAAATAAAGAGTTTTCTGGCTAGTTACTAGGAATATATCTGTAAATGTTCAAAATTCAAGTGAAGATTAGGAGTCTGGAATATTATTAAATTTTTGGTAGTATTACTCATATATAAATAAATTCTCACCAGTTAAACCTGTTTGTAGATCCTTGGGCTAGTCCTATAGAAATAACAAATTCCCTATATTTATTATTCAAAAGGTCTTTTTATACTAAATCTATGTGACATTTCAAACAACTAGTGCTAAATCACACAATTTTTAAGAACAAAATGTTATTGTCTATGCAAGTAAAATGAAACACAGAGCTAAAATATCATCCTGATGATTTAAGATACACTTAAAAAAAGCAATACCTATCTTTCCTTAAGTAGCCCGCAAGAAATTGGAATTTAGGGAAAATAGGTCCCATATTTCTATCCTTGTATATTCATACTGAGGACAAAATTGAAGCCAAACAGTGTGCTTAGATAATTGTGTCGTTTGACTTAATTCTTACAATAATACGAACGTAACTGAAAATGTGCTATGAACTTAGAACTATTCTAAGTGAGTTGCATGTGTTAACCTGCAATTTGTTCAGGTCTATGAGGTGAATAAGCTTGTGGTCCTCCCATGTGCAGATGAGGTCAGGGGATGGAATCATGTAGCAAAGAAGAAGGGGCGCTGTTTGTGCCCAGTCTGTCTAACTCCACAGCAATTCACCCCCGCACACATTTCCTCTCAGTGTCTTACCTGAGAGGTCTAAAATATGTGTTTGTTGTATTCTAGGTGGATATATTTACTAGGATTTGTAGCCAAAGTCTTAAAATACAGAAACAAATTTAAACAGTGCCTCTTCCCATCTCCCTCTGCCCATCACCCTCCTCCCATGTTGGCACAGGTTCATTTGGAATTTGTTAGGTCTTACAATCATACATTAGATCCTGAAAGCAAAGAAATTATGTAAAAATCCATTGATAAAGAATCCTAAAATATGACATATCAAAGGGATTATTAAACCAAAAATGTGATGAATCAAACTTTAATAATTTCTCTGTTTCTATCAGTAAAAGACCAATAGAAAGGTCGTCATCCCACGATGGAGGAAAACACTCATACTGTTGAATATAAGCACAAGCTGAATTTGCAACATTGACGTGCGATTATTCTCTAATACGGAAATAACTGTACTAAAAACTGATGCTTTTTCAAACTAAAGAAATAATATCTCTACATGAGGCAGTGTCACATGATGAAACCTAAGGTAGGCTAAGTGTTGCTCTAAATTTTAAGTGTAATTAAATTCATGCCAGGGTAGATTTCCTCATAATATGTGACTTTTATATGAGTTTTAAATTGAGTTTTAATTCAGCATCATATTTTTAGGGCAGAGTTGCCAGTTCTAGAAAAAATAAAATACAGGTTGGACATTTAAATTTGAATTTCAGACACATAATTAATATTTTCTTAGTGTAGGTATACCCCAAATATTGCAAGGAACATGGAAATATTGCAATATTTGGGACACAATTAGACAAAAAAATTATTGTTTATATGAAATTCAAATTTAATTGGCCACACTATTTTATCTGACAACTTTTCTTTGGTGTTATTAAAATTTGGCATCCATTTATTTGCTAGTCACACTAATCTGAAGAATTTTCAATCATCTGTCAGAAATGCATGTCAATATAGCATTAAGGCAAATTTCACACATTTCAGACAAGCATCTATGGTTTCTTCAAATATTTCAAATTGTTTTAAACTAGATAATTTTTATCTATTTTCATATACTAAGATAAAACGTTATTTGTGTGATTTTATGATTCTATGTTCTTTACAATTTGTAATTTATTTCCACATTTTCTTTGTGAGATGGCATTATTTGAGGTTAAAAAGAAACCTTTAATTTTATGTTTCTAGCAGTTACTGAAATCAGGAACTGATTTTTAGACATGGCTACAGATTTGTTTATTTATCCATCACTTTTAACACTCTCACATTACTATTAACGAAAATACACAAAGAATTGTTTTTACTCCTCTAAAGCAGACCACCTAATCCAGGGAGAAGTAACATTATTCTGTTTTATGGATCCTTAGAATAATGAATCACATGACAGCCATGCAGTCTTTGGAAATGTGATTCCATGCGACACACCAATGAGAGCTGACATTACCCTAACTTAACACTAGGAGGCGCATTGTTCCTACAGATACCTCTACTATAGCAGTGAACACTATTCATGACCTCTTAAATAAGTTCAAATGCAAAAGAATATTACTAACGATTTTAAATATTGATTAAAAAAAGGTTACTCAAAGCTTCTTTTAAGGATTAAAGTCATACTTGAAATTTAGTAGATCTACAATTTTCCAGAAGAGAAAGCTTGTGCCCCTGCCTGTTTTACAGCCATTTTTAAATACTTTAATAATATATAAAATCATCTCATTGTAACTCTCTCAAAAATAAAATAACACAACAGAAAGTGTTTTGTTATTAATTAATATAATAAATACTTTTAAATCATAAAGTAAACAAAATTTATTTAAAGTACAACAAAGATACTGGAGCAGTAATATTATTTATTATTTTTTTTTATTAGTCTTTAGCAAACTGTGATGCTTTGAAACCACCCATAAAATATAGTTAATATGAAAAAAGTCACAAAAAAATGTAAAATATAAAGTTTTTAGAATTTGAAACTATGACCTTGTCAGGATTTTCTTTCTTTTTAAATATAATAATAATTTCGCATTTCAAAATTCATGATGGTAATTTTTAAAACCTGATTGGAAATATTTTGCAAAATAATTAAGATATATATTTGTTTCTTTTTGCCATCTATTCATAATAATAATAATTTTAAAATGATATGCCTAAACTGAGCCTGCATTATGTGCCAATAGCCCTGTGGCCCCAAGATCAATGAGTTAGATCATAAGTTATTTTAACTCCATGGTCTCTGTTCTTAATCACAATTCCGCATTGCCTCCACCCCTAAGTATGTACACAATTTACACCTTCCCAGAGCTTTCAGGTATCTTTTTAACTATCTTAATTTTGTTGATTTTGCTTTCGTTCTACCCTACCCCCACCTTTGCCTGCCCTAAATTTAGATTAAGATTTGTCATCATTTTTTTCTTGAACTCATTCTCTCTCTGCATAATTATCACATTTACTCCCAGAATTTCATCACCTTCTATGTTGTCAGTTTTTAATTTCCAAATCAGAATCAAACTTTAAAATTAAAAAATTATAAATTCCAATTATTTTCCTCTTATATTATCTAATATATTTAATTGCATGGTTTGCCAGTAAGTCTCGAAACTAAAATCTTGGAAATGCCAAGTCTTTCTTTCTCTTATCTGCTATATCAGAATTTATCCTGTCCTCCCCAGAATTCAAAATCTGGCTCCAACTTATCTCTTAAAACCTTTTCATATATTGTCACATACTTGAACAGTTTAATATCAACTGTTCTTGAGTATCTGGTATGTTTCAGGCACTGTGCTTTACATCAGATAACTGTACCTTTATAACAATATTCTCATAGATATTAATAGCCCCATTTTGGAGGTTAGGAGCCCGAGACCAAATGCTGGAGCTGAGTACACCTGCACATGCTACAAAGATAACTGAATTATTCACTGCTTGCCCAACCGGCTGCTACCTTTTATAGCACCCAAAAGCACCCCTTCAACTCCCCAACACATACTTTATTTACTTAGACAATTTCTATCCTTGAAATGTAATTTGTTTAAGGCATCTTTTTATATCATCTTTATTGACTCCTTACTCAAAACATAATATTCTAACACCCAGTTTTTTATACACTTATCATTAGCATTTATTCTAGGTCCTTAATATTATTAGTATCTAGTATCTTTTCTCTTACAAAATTCAGTGCATTTTTTCATTCCCCCCTCCTTTAAATGGTCTTTAAAATGTTCAAAACATGCCCCACAGAGAAAGAAAAAGTTGCAAAACAATTTCAGAAATTTCTCAGATTCCAGAACTTCCTAAAAACCTACTCATGTGTCTCTCCAACCAAGGAACAAATTAAGAACTCTCACTCTCACAGTTTAGTAACTTTACATTTTTTTTAAGTGTAGGGAGTCTTGAATTAAATGTCTCTCCCCAGAGCCTAGCATAGTGCCTGGTACACAGTAGCCTCCTCATGAGGGTGCAGAAGGAACAGATAAATGAATAAATAAATGAGCGAACTATAGAAAAGCGAAGTGAATAAAGGGTCTTAAACAAAAGTTCTTGAATACTAAGAGGTATCAGAATGACTGCCATAAAAATTGTGGTCTCTCATGATCCCTGCTTCCTGGTGTTCGTGACTACATGTACATATCCCTGTCTTTTGAGTGGGCACAGGACCCGAGACTTGCCGCCGACCAATAGGACATGACAAAAGTGATGAAATGTCACTCCTGTGACCAAGTTATATAAAACTCTATGTTGCTACAAAGTCACTGTCTCCGACTGGCTTTGAAGTAAGTAGTCATGTGGGGAGACATATGTGGTTAGCACCTTAGGGTGGCCTCTATTTGCTAAGAGCAGTATCCCACTGATAGCCAGGAAGATGCTAGGACTCTCAGTCCTACAATTGCAAGGAAGTAAATTCTAAGAATCTACAAAATCTTGGAAGTAAATTGTTCCAAAGTTTAGCCTGTAGATGAGACTATAACCTGACTGATACCTTGATTATATATCAAGGTTTTTGAAACCCTGAGCAGATGACTCAGTCAAATCAAACTGAAAGACCTATCTTACAAAAACTGTGAGATTATGGATGTTGCTGTTTTAAGGTGCTAAGTCTGTGGTAATTAGCAATATAATTGGATGGATGGATAGATAGATACAAGATGGATAAAGAGATGGGTAGATGTATGTTTGATTTATAATCTAGATTTTTTAATCTACAAAACATATTGTCTTCTTATTGTCTTCTCAATTTGGAGATAAAAGTAGTTAACTATGTACAAGTTTTGGACTTAGATTTAGAGAAATATTTTTAACATCTAAAGAATGTATCGTCCTCACTAATTTGGAAGTAAAAATAGTTAAAGTATAAGCTTCGGACTTAGATTTAGAGAAATATATTTAATAAAACAAAAAAGTGAAATCTTAATAATACGATATGAAATACAAAATACGATAAGAAATATGAAATAATATGATAAGAAAGTAATCAAATTATATGTGTTCATTTTTTGGCTGAATTTTGAAACCTTTTTTTTTTTTCCCCTTAAACTCAAAGCACAGAAGGATTGGTTACCTCTTCTCTCTACCATTCTGGCAGGAACTCTCGATTTTTTAACTAAGGGGCCATTTTTGTAGGATGACCCTGTACTGGTTACAAAAATTCTGTTGAACACAACAGGTGACCATATAAAACCATGAATAATTTTATTTGGATTACATAATTAGCTCTAGGATACTAATAAAAATTATAAACACAGTTCGCAAAAATTATTTAATATAGTACTGTGCCCCACAAAATTAGATTTGTTTACTCCCCACTGTATATTATGGTTAGGGATTTTTTTTCCTGCAGGTTAAAATTAGCACAATTTCTTAGGACTAAAATTCAATAAGGCAATTATATTTTTTCTGGAGTCTTTTTAATTTCATTAACATGATTTTTCTCCCCAAAATGACACACTCTCTCTCATGCACAAATATTTTAAATTTTCACTATTTCTCAACATATACAATGTGTGTCCAGAGAAAGTTCAGCCATTGTTAATATAATGAGAAAGGGTTCCATGACATCAATGTAACCAGGCAGTCAGGGACAGCGGACTGTAATGTGCATGCATGAACAATGATGACTTCACTGTATTAGACAGTGAGGGTGGTAGACACCACTGAATGAGCATGTGTACTATGTAGCTGTCACATTCAAAATGACTGAGCGAGAGGCAAACATGGCTCACCTCTTCACACAACCACATCAAAATCACAACTAAAACATAGAATAACCATCACTCAGAACCATCAGAAATCAAGTGATGGAAGTTTGACAACTACAATGTTAAAGAAACCACATCCATCCTAACTGGTAGGAAGGGCATGTACAGAGAATGGGCTGGTCCTTCACCCATGTGTGGTAGATAAAAATTCAGGAGAGATATCTTGGGGGCAAGGAGCCCCAGTCCTACCACTGGCCCCCCAGCCCAGGGTTCCAGTGCCAGAGAGATAAGTCTCCACAACTTTTGCATGCAAAATAAGTGGGAATTAAGCAGGTATAAGAAATTGCTGGAGCCCCAGGTAGTTCCTCTTAAAAAACCCACACAAGGACTCACCTACTAGACTTTCTCGCGCTGAGCTCCACACAGGAGTAGCAGCTTGAAAGGGACCAATGCTATACAGGGAGAAACCGAAGTGTCTTACATCAAGGCGAGCAGAGGCCATTGTCCGTTTTCCAAATTCTCTCCTCACAGGCCAGCAAACTGGTGCCATAGCTGAGACTCCATTAACCTGGCTAACAATGTTTGACCCACCTTGGAGATCCCCGGGGACTCCGCCTCACCCAACTTATGGGCACACCCAAGCTGCTTTCCCATATGATGGGCTGATCTTGGCTCATGTTTCACAACTTCCTAAATCCTATCAAATAAGCAACGGCTGGCCTCAGTGAGCCCCAGGCCCAGCACTTACAGCAAACAAGCCTAGATTCACAGCTTGGCTTCACCTGGGAGTCTCCAAGCCCAGCACAAGTAGCAGCCATCTCAGGTTGTTTTAGAGCTCAGGCAGGGTGGCCTCAGGCAAAAAACAGATGGAGGCTGGCATTAGCCTGCACCACCTGGGAAACCCAGGGCCAGTGTGCCCACTGGCCAGCTACAGACCATGCTGGAACACCACCACCCTGTCCATTCACAGCCGATCCTCCACAGAGGGCAGAGTTTGGTAGTCAGTGGTCACAGCCAGTCATCGCAGCTGACTGGTCTGGGTAAATCCCTCCCATTGATATGCCAACAGCAACCAAGGCTCAACTATAAAGGAGGGTGTACTCAGCCCACATGAAGGGTGCACCTCAAGTACCCTGCCCTACTTGGGTGATAGGAGAGGCTGTACCACTGGACCCTACAGAATACCTACTACCTTAGGCCACACACCAAGACAGGAGTCGAAGCAGCTCTACCTAATACGTAGAAACAAACACAGGGAGGATGTGACAATGAGGACACAAAGAAACATGGCGCAAATGAAAGAACAGATCAAAAATACAGAAAAAGAACTAAACAAAATAGAGATAAGCAGCCTATCAGATGCAGAGTTCAAAGCACTGGTCATAGGGATGCTCAAGGAACACAGTGAGGACCTCAGCAGCATAAAAAAAGATCCAGTCAGAAATGAATGATACACTAATTGAAATAAAGAACAATTTACAGGAAAACACCAGTAGAGTAGATGAAGCTGAGAATCAAATCAACGATTTGGAACATAGGAAGCAAAAAACCACAACCAGAACAACAAGAAGAAAAAAGAATCCAAAAAAATCAGAATAGTATAAGCAGCCCCTGGGACACCTTCAAGAAGTCCAACATTCATATTACATGGGTGTTGAAAGGAGAAGACAGAGACCAAAATATTGGAAATCTATTTGAAAAAAATGAAAGAAAATGTCCCTAATTTGGTGAAGGAGATAGATATGCAAGTCCAGGAAGCACAGACAGTCCCAAACAAGATGGACTCAAAGAGACCCACTCTAAGATACATCATAATTAAAATGCCAAAGGTTAAAGATAAAGAGCAAATCTTAAAAGCAGCAAGAGGAAGGAAGTTAGTTACCTAGAGGTGAATTCCCAGAAGATTATCAGCTGATTTCTCAAAAGAAACTTTGCAGGTTACAAGGAATTGGGAAGAAATATTCAAAGTCATGAAACTCAGGGACCTACAACCAAGATTGCGCTACCCAACAAAGCTATCATTTCAATTCGAAGGGCAGATAAAGAGCTTCCCAGACAAGAAAAAACTCAAGGAGTTCATTATCACCAAACCATTATTATATGAAATGTTAAAGGGGCATATTTAAGAAAAAGAAAATGAAAACTATGAACAAAAAATGGCAAAAAATACATATCTATCAGCAATTGAATCTAAAAAAACAAACTAAAAGATAGACAGAGACAGAGTCATGGATACAGAGAGCATTTTGATGGGAGTGGGTGTCAGGAAATGGGTGAAGAGAGGATTAAGAAGTACAACAGGTAGTTACAAAATAGCCGAGGTAATGTAAAATACAGCATAGGAAATGGAGTAGCCAAAGAACTTAAACACATGACCCATGGACATGAACAATGGTGGAAGGTTAGCCCGAGGGAGTCAGGGGTGCTAAGCGGCGGCGGGGGGCAAGGGGAAAATATCCAGACGACTGTAGTAGCATAATCAATAAAATATAATTAAAAATGAGTGAGTAAAACAATGAATCTGCATCAAATTTTGCATTAAGCTTGAACATTTCTCCACTATTAGAAACTATCTGGAGGATGCAGAAGGCCTTAGCTAAAGGCAACTGGTGATTGGCAGCCTCATCACAACAATGAACAAGCTCTCATGTCACATCTCATGCAGTTTTTTGGTGAAACATCAAATCACCAAGGGAACTCCACCCACCTACAGTACAGATTTGGCGCCGTGTGACTTCTGGCTTTTCCCAAAACTAAAATCAGCATTGAAAGGGGATATTCGACCTTCAATAACATTCAGGAAAATATAACGGGGCAGCTGATGGTGACTGAGAGAACTGTGTGAGGTCCCAAGGTGCCTACTTTGAAGGGGACAGAGGTGTCATTTTCCTATGTACAAGGTTTCTTCTGTCTTGTATCTTCTTCGATAAATGTCTCTATTCTTCTCAGTGCATGGCTGGACACTTTCTGGACAGACCTCCTATGTGCTATATTTTTAAGACTTACAGGAATAATTTTAATGTAATTTTTTATTATATGTATATATACATGACGGACAATTTTTTCTCAGCTCTATGTCAGATGCTTTCCATGTATGTTACCTCATTACAAAATGAAAATATAATTTTAAATACATTATTAAATTATGGAAAATACGATTTAAAAGAAACCAATACTCCAACCTAAAGATCACCACAGTTAACATGAAGCATTATTTTGTTCCTTTATTTTTTATTTTGATAAAACACTTTTAATTTAGCTCATTGCATTTCTTTGTATTTGTGAATTATTGATTGATTCATTTGGTCGCCAAACATGCACTTCTGGCCTACTGCATGCCAGGTACTGTAAGCGTGGAGAATAAAAAGTAAAAAAATAGTCTTTGGATTTATGGGAAAAAGGATAGCTAATCAGATAATCATAAAGATTCTCTTTGAGGAAAAGGTATAAGGTACATAATAAGGACAAACTATTCCACTAAAAAGAGAACTAAATGAGGGTCGGCATAGTCAAGCTTCATTCTTGACTCACAAATTATGTAACTATATGTAAATTACTTCCCTTTCTAAACCTCTGTGTAAAATAATTCTACTAATGTCTAAATTTTCACGAACCCAATGTCAATGAAACCTGAAGAACTACTCCCTTACAAGTTGTTCATCTTACTAGCAAATGTTCAACCAACTCATCTTCTTAATATTTAATTGCTCAAATCTGCTCTTAAAAAGTAAGATTAGTGCCCCAGAATTTAAAACTCAAGGACGGTGATGATTGCATTGAGTTATACATGGCCTTAAAACATGGGCATTGAGGTGGCTTCTCTGACCAGTGAAAGTGTAAGATGTGGAGTCAGGCGCTCCTGCCTCACATTCTGCCTCAGATACGTATGGAGTTTGAGATAAAAACATTCTCTGGAATTCAGCTTATTTGTAATACTAATTTACAATATTGATGTGGGATTCATAAACAATGTATTTATACATTTACTAACCTCCCCAACTCATAAGGAGACCTCACATATTACCCATAAATACCATCAGCTTTCAAAACTATCGGTAGTAAGGACTTTACCAACTGATTCATACACAGTCCAAGTGGAGTCAGAAGCATACGGCAAACAGGGTTTTAATAAAGAAATTATAATCTGAAATTTTGTGCATGATTAAACAACAGGAAATACTTTAAAATAAACATTTAAAAGAAATACCAGGTATAAAAATGACCCCATCCATGATTCTCAGCAGGACAAGATTAAGACTTAATTCTGAATTACTGATAATAAACTCTTCCTAATCTGATCATATAATTGCTTCTGTTTGCTTTTAACTTAGTGAAATTCTTTCGTCAGTCTAGTTACATTTCTTAAAAATAACAATCATCAATTAAAAAACTCTTACTATTTTCTCAGAATTAATGGTTTCATTGAATTTTACATGAGTGCATGATTATGTGAATGAGTTCACCTTTTAAGGAAATATGATTTACTGATAATTATTTTTTGCAATCATTATACTTGAATAACTAGGAATCCAGACAAATGCAATACTGAATAACTCTGCAGATAATGCAGATTTATGATTTACATGTATATCACTTGATTGCTATAAAATCGTGGCTCTTCAAGAATTATTAGACCACAGGCGGAAAACACCACTGAAGACAAAAGAAAACAGTTTAGATCTAAATAGCAAGACTATTATGATTGAAGATTATTGCTTCAATTATACTGTCCCTCACTTCACAAATTTCTCAGAGTTAATTACAAAATGTGAATGAAGAACTTTAAGATAATGTATCATAATAATATCCTAATATGAATTACCATTTAGTTATGAATCTCTTAACATGTCTAGGCTATTCCAATTAATTCTGTCCTAGGCATTTTAAAAGGAGGTTAAAATTTTAAGTCCCATTACGTGTAAAAACAAAAACAAAACCCCAAAACACAAAAAGCCCTCTTAGTCTCCAGGGGCCCTCAGGGCTCCTCCTGGTTCTTTCTTCACCAAGGAGCGCTGTTCTGGGTTAACACGCTTTATGGACCAAGATTGTCCTTCGGGGACGTCACTGTGTTGAGATGAATGTTCGCGTGTGTACAAGGGTGTTTCATCCCTTGGGTCTCTTTTTCCGTGTGACTAGATTGGTGAAAACTCTGAGGATTCCTGAATCAGGCTTTAAAGGGTTTTTGTTGTTGTTTGCTTGTTTTATTTTGTTTTTTGTTTTTGTCTTTGCTTTTTTTTTTTTTTTCCTCTTTAGAATCTTTTCTCTCTTCTCCTATTTGGAAGCTCGCCCAGTGCTACTGCCCAGGTCTAAGTCACTGGGTGAGTAGCTATATATATTGCATAAAGTTCTGGCTTAGAGTAGACTAGGTTAATCAGATTTATATTTAAAATGGTGTCTTCTGTCTTCGTTTTGGCTGAAGCCCAAAGGCAAGAGGAACCAATTACTCCCCA
This sequence comes from Mormoops blainvillei, assembly GCA_004026545.1. Classification (NCBI taxonomy): domain Eukaryota; kingdom Metazoa; phylum Chordata; class Mammalia; order Chiroptera; family Mormoopidae; genus Mormoops; species Mormoops blainvillei. Next base: position 113,124 of record PVJD01000208.1, on the reverse strand, counting down.
TTCAAAACAGGTAGTCGAAAACCAGTTTTGAGACCCTTGGTTTAATGACAATGAGGGATGTTGTAAAATTGAGTAGGAAGAAATGGGAGACTAGAAAATTAGTTTAGAAAAAGCTGTCCGACCTATCTGACCTTTTCACACAAGCCTGGGAAAGGTGGGTTCAAGGGAACCACCTAGATTCAATGGTGCTTAGGCTAATCAAAACCAAGAAATCTAAGGGGAATAGCTGGCCAGCTCTCTCAAGTGCTGTGTGATAAAAAGTTGCCTCCTTGGGTATGGCCTGTTTTTCTGGATATGTGAAGTCAACAGATGCACTTATGTTTTCCTTATGAGACCAAGACCTAAGACGTGAAAGACTGAGAGCCAGAGTTGGTATGGAATTTACTTATCTTTCCCTAAAAGGTTGCCCAGAGTAGGGAGAAATCTCAGCAGAAAGAAGATGCAAGTATAATTTTACATGGCAATGAGGAGAACCATTTATCAGAGAAACCTGCAGAGATGGGGGCAGAGTTCGAGGGGTGCATGTGCATAAAAGATCCCCCACCACCACCCTGGAAACAGAGTCCATTTAAAAATCCTAGAAGTCAGAGAACACAATTGCTGGATTACCATGACAGAACTGGTTAAGAAAGTGCTTTTGTGCTTTTTACCTCCTTTTAGTATTTCTACTGTAGTCACAGAATTGCCGTAATCCTTATTAAATTGTACTTATAATTTTTAATAAAAGTAAACTAGTCAGTGATTTTTTTAATAATAACATGATCGAAAAAGGTATAACGCTTGTCCAAAATTCCCTCCAAAGGCCAAGGAAGAGGCCTTACAGGACTTACTCTGAATGGGCAATGATTTCCTAAGTGGGGTGTGGGTCTGTGTAGAATGTAGGTTCTACCATGTACATTCCAGTCATCCACTTGTTCAATATACTAATTAAAAACAAATCCTCCAAGATTGAAATAAAAAAAGTAAGCCCCTAAAATCATTACCACAACCTTCACACTTGTTTTGAATCACTATTTTTTTAAATCTTATTGGAAAATAGCATTCCACAGGACAATTTTTGTCTTATTCTTCACTATGTTCCACTTTACTCTTCTATCAATAACATGTTAATGTTGCCCTTAACATCCTTGACATCAAGATGTCTGTCAACAAATAACTTTTTGAATTATACTTATAGCAATTTTTCCTTTTTTAATGGTTTAAAATAAAGGTGCCACATACAATTAAATAGCTAATTATAGTGCAAGCCCTGACGTTTTTGTTTTTTTTTCCTGTAATAGGATTGCCTGACTTAAGCTTCGATTGCTGAGAGGTCTGCTTCAAAGATTGCAGCCTCCAGTGAGCACATGACTGAACATAGCAGGCCTCCCCATCTCTTTACCAGTTGGGAAAACAAAACAAGGCAGGCTGCTTTGTTTTCAAGATCTTTGTTGATTTCAGTAACTGACCATTTGTGCTACTTGCTTGTTTACCCGTTCCTTAGGGCCCTACCTTCCACCCCAATAAAAGCACAACGTCAGGACCTCCAGCTCACTCTCTCTGCCTGGGCAACCTCTCCTTGAGTGGTCCCAGGTGTGCTGTGTGATTTCCAGGTCTCATAAGTAATAAACCTGTGTTTGTTTGGGTTTTTTTTTAGTTTCCTGATGGTTACTGCTGAAGGGCTTCTTGCAATGATAATAAGAACCACAGTGCAGGTCCAATCACAGCATTGGTTATTGATAGGCTAAAACTAATACAAAACAACAATATGCATCATGCACGTTAGACTTGATATATTTAAAAAATACAACAATATAACCAGAAAAAAAAAGTTCATTTTCTTATTCCCCAGAATTGCTGTTTAAAGCTCAAATGCACAATAAAAAAGCACAGGGACTCCAAACAGGTGAGTTTGGAAGAAGACTCACCAGAGTTGGGGTCAGAGTTGCCATCTGCTTCGGTCCTCTTGTCCGGAGAGGCCTGATCGTAGAAATCGTCCTGTGGCTGAACCAGAGGAAGAGGGTGTGAGATCAGGGTTCCACTACCCACTGGCTCGTGGTCCCCTAGACCACTGTCACTGCAGCTTTCCTGGGAGCCATCGGGGAGGTGAAACGTAACGCGGCGCTGCGACTACAAAGAAGACCACAGGACAGGCTGATTAACACTCCTCCCGAATCAAAGGGCGCAGTGGAGCACAAATCACAAAAACTTTCATCTAATGATACAATGTAAAAGCAAAGTGAATACATCTTAGCAGAAAGCTAGACAGACATTCATTATTTGCCATTTACTATGCAATGTCCAACTTACAAAATGCAAGGAAGAATTTTAATCCCGCAAAATTTAAGAACAAAAACTAATGGTAAACTGTTGAAAATTTTAGGAAGGCAAAAAAGAATAGCCTGCTTGTCAAAGTTATAGAAAAATTTTAAATAGCCAGAAATGTACAAGCATATATAATGTAACATTCCATTTCTTTTGAACGAACACACATTTTGTTCACTTAATGATTTTTAGGTAGCTTTCGCAATGAAATCACTCTTGCCCACTGGCCTAGATGTTACTACCAGTCATTTGTTAGAAAATATCCCAGCTGAAAGATGTTTGGAATATTACTTTGGCATCTATTTGCACAATGTCACTATCAGCGGTGACCATATATATATATATATGAGGGGGGGACCCAGAAAAACAAATTTCTTCATAAAAAATTGTTTATTTATTCTTACACATTTGAATTTCGTTCACCTTCAAAGTACTCTACATTTGATGCAATATAGCTATCAAGATTTTTTTTTTTCTACAGCTCAAAACAGTTTTTGAACTCATGGGTTTTGAGGTCTTTTAGCGCTTCTGCCGTTTTTTGTTTCGTCTCTACCACAGAGGAAAAACGTTTTCCTTTGCGGACGTTTTTCATCCAAGGAAACAAACAAACCCAAGAAAAAAAGTCAAGTAGCCTGGGGCAAGGGTCAAGATCTGTTGACCAGGGAGGGTAGGACAGGGACGTTATGCCATCTTTGGTCAAAAACTGCCCAACACTCAGTGCACTCATAAATCACCCATAATAAAATGGGCAAGCTTGTTGAGTCTTCAAAATAAATTCACTGAAACTGAATGCAGCCTCTCACAACAATGGCAGCTGGTGCACTGATACAAATGGGTTCCTAGAACACTCATCTAGTTGGGGAAGCCTGTACTACAAGGGGCCCGCCCTCCAGAAGATAGTTCCATTTTGGGGGTGGGGGGATTCCTCCTTGTATATTTATATGTATAAATTTTAGTGTTTTAATGAAATAAAATTCTTCCTTTCAGCACATACTGTTGCATATTTATCTTGGTAAATATTCTTTTAGTTGATATAACCCCTGAGATGAGCATGTTCAAAGCTGGGTGGTTAAGGATTTATGACTTACAGAATTATATGATGGTAGTAAATTAGTGTTATATGTCTGATTGCACCTAATTTTCACTCTGCTTTAATGGCCAAAAGACCTTTCAATATCATGTCACATGTGACCTTTTTTTACTCAGATTTAATAAAACAGTGAATACATAAATAAAATATATGACATACAATAAATATATAGTGTATAACATAATCACTTTGTAATACCTAAAACTTGTGTTTTTCAAGAGACTATTTATAGACTGTATCCATTTCAAAGAAAACTAAAGGCCCTTAGAGGCAAAAATGCTACAAATAGATATATTGCTACTCTATAAATGCATTTTTATAGACTGACATTTGAACATAGCCTATTTTCTGAGAGTCACTGGTTCAAATCCAGCACAGCGTCATAATGGAGAAGAGCTGATATCACTTTATTGCTGTTCAATGACCTGTGTAAAATGATTTGATAGTTCATTACATTTTTAATGAACTGATGCCGACATCACATAAACTATAATCATAAATGGTACTAATTAAGTCTGTTGTAGCACATTTCACCTTCACACACAACTACCTCCGTGCCATGATTCCCCTTGCAGTAGGTTTTGAAATGTGCCTAGATAAGAGTTATATAATAAGCCAAACTTGAAAATAAACATCTGAAATATGTTTTTATAAGAAAGTCGTGCTACCATTTACTTATTATAATATTTTTTCTCTCTCATATGAATTTAACCTTTTAGAGAAAATCAGTAATACAGATTTTTTTTTCTGTTTCAATATGCCCTTAATTCATCAATATCCTTTTGTCATGAGCACAGCATTAAGGACAGTGACCAGTCTGTTCTTAATATATGACTATCAACATAGCTTTTAAAGCAACTGACCTACTAAAAGTCCATAATCTTAGTGATTATAATATATTTTGGAGTTTACTTTGGAGGAATACGCCTTAGTTATAGATGAGGTGAGTAGAAAAGAAATCAAACAAGAAAAAGATAAAAAACAATGGAATGGATGATCCTGCAATCTTTAATAAAGCATTTCCAGAAGACTCACAAGCCATTGAAAAGCATGTTTCATGACAGGATGAAAAAAGGGAAAATTGTTACCTATAATATTTGTCTAAATATAATTAACGTTGCTTAAATTACAGTATTTTTTTCTCCTGAAAAAAAATATCCAAATCTACAATACCAGGTATCCCTGACTCTGGCAGTTCTTACAGTATATGGTCATTTAAGCCGGCACTTACTGAGCATCTAGTAAACGCTGTGATTACACTAACAATAAAAAGTAAAATCATTCAAATATAACGTTTTAAACTATAACTTAACAGTTTTGATCTCACATATACTATATTATGATATTTTTACCACTTTATTAGTAAGAATTAATTATAATTCTATTATCATTTACTTGCAATGAAACTGTAAAGTAGGCTGATATAATGTTCAAACCACTGTAGCTTATGAAAATATTTTCTAATTAATTTGATTCAAAGATGTTTAAGTCTTAATTGGCAAAACTGTGTACCATTTATCAGTCTAATGGGAGATGGGGGCTACGATACATTTGGACTAAGAACTGGAACACCCATATGATGGTCCTAAGAAAACGCAGCAAGCAAATCCATATTACATTTATCATCATAATGATTGATGCAAGTAGAAGAATGTTTGAGATATCAAGGTCAATATAAGGAGAAGATTTCAATAAATTGAAATGCAAAACAATAAGGATCTACGGAGCATTAAGTAACAGGAGTTGTGGGTGCACCAAGGACTCAACAATACTGATTCAGGCTGTGCCGAATAGCACCAGGTGAGGAGCCAGAACCCAGCCTTCTGGATGGGAGGCCTTGCTCTGCAGAGACTGGTCCACCGCAAGGTGCCTTATCTCTTTGAACAAGTCCCCGGCTTTGTAAAATAGTGAAAATAGTGCCTTTTCCAGGGGAGTATTGTAAGGCTCTAATAAAAGAAGAAGTGTTCCTGGTATACAATACTTGATACATAGTAGGTACTCAATAAAAGGTAGCTATAATTCTTGAAATTTATAGCTACATATTACGTTTTAACCTCTGTGTCTGTCAATGTTTAGCTAGCTTTAAAGATGTGAATCCTTCCCTGCAGGAAAGTAAAAGTTCTGTTCTTCAGAAGGGAGCTGCCTGCAGCACAGCATCCAGTTGTGCCCCACGCTGTGTCCCCACCTCCTGTCGCTCAGGGCTTCCTCTGAGAGGAAGCTGCTCTGGGCAGGAGTGAGGGGAAAAGACCAACAGTCCAGAATGCATGGCTTTTCCTCCCAGAAAGTGAAGGTTTGCTCTTATTCTTTAAAGAAGCCTATAATTGTTGGTATATTTGAAGAGAGAAAGAGAAGGGCTTATTTCTTGACTGCCTCTGGGTGTTTTGCTTTTGGGTTATTCCCATGGAAATAGGTACAATTTGGATTATAAATACAGTCAAATCCTGCCTGACTGAATTGGGACAACACATGTTATCATGAGACTATTTTGGAGTTTCCACTTAGATTTTGTTTTTCTAAATCTATTTCTTACCCATTCCATTTTCTCTCATGGAAAACTATTATTATTATTATTATTATTATTAATTTATTATTATTGGCTATATCTGGTTAATGGTTTGAGCGTTACATTTGTTTACCTGATCACTGACAGGATTGCCCCCGGTCCCTGGCTGCCCCAAGGAAAAATAAGATGGGAACAAATAACTCATAAGGCTGTTTCATGTTATGTTCTCTGAGGGCTGCCTCAGAAACCTGTGAATGCTGACCAAGCGAACCTTTCATGAGAGATTTTGTGTTCCACACAAACGTAAGAGACCAAGCATACAAATATAGGCATGTCCAGGATCCTGCAAGCTGAAAGGCACCACACTGGTTTCCTTTAAGAAACATCATCAAGCACGTTAACAATATTTTTTCTTGCAGGTTAGTGGAAAAGGAAGAGAGTGGACATTCAAAATGACTCAGGGCAGTGTTCTTCAGAGTCACTGAAACGATGAGTCATCTAAGATGTGCCAATCATCTCCTGAATGTCTCCCTTGAGTTTCTTACTGCTTTAGAATATTATTCACCAATGAATACTCGCATTCGAACTTACAATTCCAAACCCATTAATCTAGAGAAATTACCATGTGTTAAGATTTAGAGGTCAAGTTCATTCTGTCTTTGAATAAAAAAGCAAAAAATAGAAAAAATGAAATGTGTAGTAGGTGATTAAATAATAAATTATGTAAAGTCATAAAATTGAATAATTCACACTACTTAAATTATGTTAATTGACATGGAAAATATTTATAATCTTTTGTTAAGTGTAACACTCGGGTTAGTAAAGAGTTTGCTTAGTTGAATTGCACTTTTGTTAATGAGCTTTCAAATGTGAATATAGATCAACTAAGATCGGTCTATGTCTACATCAACTGTTCAGAGAGGTATTGTTTGTTCATGGAATTAAGGTGTTTTAAAATTTTACTATTTTGGCAACACTAAATTAATTATGCATTGCCTTTGTAATAATGAAACACTCTAATTTTTAACTATTCCCCTTCATCTCTCATAACAAATTAGAACTTAGTCCAAGAGAAGGGAAGAAATCTTGTGACAGAAGGTGAGTTTCCTCTTGAGCTAAAGAATGTCACATATTCTTTCTATCCCTTGTCTGCTATTCTAAATTTCAGTCTTTTTTTTTTTTACCTACCCTTTTAATGACTGCAATTAAAAACCCTGGCCTTCTCCTCAAATGACAAAATAATTATCTGAATCTGACACTAAGCCAATTATTATAAGTCAAGCAAACAAATTTACCAGTTAATGACTAGCATTTAAAGTAATTATTCTCAGTTAGGAGAACTTCCGGCCACAATAGGCATAAGTAGATATGCTTTGTTTCCTGGTACAACCAAAAGGATGACAACACATTTAAAAATAAAAAACAACCAGAACTGCCAGAAAATAGAACTGTATGGAATTCTGACAACCAAGGAGTTATAGAAAGAACACTCATCCAGACTGGTAGGAGGGGCAGAGAAAGGCATCTGGAGTGGAGAGGACACATGGCAAGGTGACAGACCTGGCCAGGCAAGGCAGCGGCTGACAGATGGGACAGTCCCACATTTGTGTGCCACATTCATGCATGGATAAGCTGGAGGAACAATTGGGGAGCAAGACAGACAACAAGACCCAGGGTTCCAGTGCAGGAAACTAAAGCCTCAAAGCTCTGGCTATAAAAATTGGTGGGGGTTGCAGCAGTGGGAGAAACTCCCAACTTCAAAGGAGAGTTCACTGGAGAGACGGACAGGGTCCTAGGATGTACATAAGCCCACCAACCCAAGAATCAGCACCAGAAGGGTACAATTTGATTGTGGATAGCAGTGTGAGTGACTGAAAGTGTGGCAAGAGTCCAGCAAGCAGCATTGTTCCCTCTCTGACCCCTTCTTCACATACAGTGCCACAACACAGAGAAGTGGGTTGCCCTGCCATGGTGAATACCTAAGGCTCCGCCCCCTACAACATAACAGGCATGCTGAGACAAAGAAACATGGCCCAAATGAAAGAACAGATCAAAATTCCCCCAAAAAAGAGCAAAGTGACAAGGAGATAACCAACCTATCAGATGCAAAATTCAAAACCCTGGTAATCAGGTTGCTCACAGAAATGATTGAGTATGGGTTCAAAATAGAGGAAGAAGTGAAGGCTATGCAAAGTCAAGTAAAGAAAAATATACAGGGAACCAACAGTGAAGGGAAGAAAACTGGTACTCAAATCAACAATCTGGAACAGAAGAAAGAAAGAAACATTCTATAAGCACATTTAGAATGGAAAGACAGATAAAGTGCTTCCCAGATAAGGTAAAGTTAAAGGAGTTCATCATCACCAAGCCCTTATTATATGAAATGTTAAAGGGACTTACTTAAGAAAAATAAGAAGATAAAAACTATGAACAGAAAAATGACAACAAACTCACAACTATCAACAACCAAACCTAAATAATAAAAACATTAAAAAAAAATCTAAGCAAACAACTAGAACAAGAACATAATCACAGAAATGCAGATCACATAGAGGGTTATCAGCTGGTAGAAGGAGGGGAGAGAACAAGGGAAAAGGTACAGGAAATAAAGAATATAAATGGTAGGTATAAAATAGGGGGATGTTAAGAATGGTACAGGAAAGGGAGAAGCCAAAGAACTTACATGTATGACCCATGGACATGAACTAAGGAGGGGAATGCTGGTGGGATAGCGGGGTGCAGGGTAGAGTCAGGCAAAGAGGAGGGAAAAAATGGAACAACTCTAATAGCATAATCAATGAGATACTTAAAAATAAACTAAAATAATTATTCTCTGGAAAATTATAAATTAATATTATGGAAATAGAAAAAAGTGCTTTATAATTATCTAAATATAGTTACACTTGTAGAGAGTTCCTTAATTACCTTTTAAAGGAAAAATTCCTAATTCTGATTTAGTTCCTTTAGCCATATTAAGAAATAATATATCATCTACCTATCTAATCACTAAATAATCCAAACACACAGGTATGTACAAACATATCAGCCAGAATTTATTAATGAAGTAAAAGAAAAAATTGTGTTAAAATTTCATATATAAACTTGTTTTTGCTTTATCTCTGCATTAAATCCAATGAATATGTTTTTTTAATTAATATATATACAGGGTCCAGCAGAAATAATACCCTTTTTTATTACAAAATCTTTTATTACAAAATCATAAGCATGTAATTCTGTAACATAGCAATATCACACTCAAGCACAGCATATGACATTTTAGGTGAAATCTTCAAATTAAAACTATAAATTGTTACACCCATATTATTACCCTACCAATCACACTCAAGAAGGCATTACTTCTTTCGGACCCTGTATATCTCTTTTAAAATTAGCATAGAAATTATCCCGAGGAGGGTTAAATAATCTAGAGACTGAAAACTGAATTTTATACAAATAGTTCTAATAATATTAATTAGAGACATTTCAATCTTTCTTAAGAGAACACAGTTTAATTGTGATGTTTGCAATAACAGTTGTATTTGCAAGCTATGCAAAGAGAAATTTTTAAATGACGAACACATTTTCAGCTAAAATCACCAATTCAATTAAATAGTAAGTTTCTCAATAGCTTCTTGCCATCTAAAATTAATGTATACAACAATTCCTCTTAATAAAACTAGCATTGAGCAAACCTTCTAGTGGTTTAGAAGGTAGGGCACCCCAAAAGGCAATCTATTGTTATATTTTAATTTGATATTACTTGCAGGTTCAGCTGAAGAGAAACTAATATTAATTCATATGTATTCTTCTTCATTCATGTTGGAGAGATTAGTACCAAAGTGGTAAAGCAAGAAAAAATTCTGGGTTTATGGTTTAGGAAAAGTACTAGTAACTCTGGGTAAAAGGTGTCCATGATCAAAAATAAGGAACAGTTTTAAAGGATAAACTCAGAAGGGACTTTTTGACAGGTGATAAATGAAATATTTGAAGAATAGAATTATTTCTGAGTCATTCTATTATTTTTAAGTGATACACTGAGTTATTCCTTTTTCCTTTTAAAGTACTTAATGTTAAAATGGTTCTGCTATTGTAGAATTTATATTTGGTTGGATATTATTTAGGGATAATCTATTGCATTTGAATCTATTACATGTCTTCACATGAAGTAAGGTAAAGTGACTTGTCTGTATCAGTTGCATTGGGAAACAAACCCCACATTTTCTGATTTTCAACATAAAACACTATCCATTCATTCTTCTATTCATTTAATAAATAATTACTGAGCACCTGCTATATACTGGACAACATTCTAGCTGCTAGGAATAAATGAACAAGACCAAAGCTGTATCCCATACCTTCCTAAGGAGTAGAATTTCATTCAACTACTCTACAGCTCTGAGGATGTTTTTGGCCAGCAGCTGTGCCATCTTTTAATAATGTGGCTCCCTTCTAATTCTTGCAAATTATACAGATGTAGGCAAGGTCAGTGCATGAATGAGAGAGCTTCAGTGTGTGAACCAGCAATAATCTAAGGAGATAAAAGAAGGAAGAGGAGTTGCATTCTGAGTTTATGCCAAAACAATTGCCAGGTCTGTTTCCATCCTTAGATTGGAACCCATTTCCAATTTGTGAAAAGTAAAAAGTAAAAAAAATAGAAGAGTAACTGAACCTGTAGAGCAGGTTGTTCTTGACTTAAATACAGAATCATTGATACATGCACTTTGCATGTCCTTGAGCAAAACAAATTTTTTTTTACCTTGGTAGTTAGAAACATGTTAATACCTGAGTAAGAATTAATGAAAACAAAGCCAGCAAGTTTTGCTGATAACAGTACACTTGACATTGTATGAGCGTATAATGAATATTTACTTGATGAAGATGATTTATCCAGAATTGAATTAGGACAACTAATGGGTATGCAGTAGAAATTAATATCATTACCCATTGGCGAAAGGTGCTTTTCCATGGGAAAAGTTCCCTTGTCTCCCCAGGGGGAAGGTTGCAGTGGTTTAAGCCAGTAGCAAAATGAGACATGGTAACAATCTACTAGCTGTCAGTCTTTCCTTCTTTCCTTCTTTTGTGTTTATATTTTAGAACATTTAGAGACAAATGGGAAGGCTCAGCTTATGTTTGAGAAAGATGTGTAACAACTTCACTCATCATTGGTGATGGATATAACAATGTCAGCAACTTCAAAATTATTTTTAAAATTACACTTAGTGTTATCTATGCCATATACAAATGGACTAGGTTGAGGATGATAACGGTCCATTTAAAGTAGAGAAGCATTTTCAGGGGAATGGGGAATATTCATCCGTAGAATACTTACTGCTCTGTCCACCAGTTCCCTACCTGCCACTAAGCAACTACTTCATCTCAGAATAAAGCTGTTCCCCTTTTGTTCCAAATTCAAGACTCAACTGAATGTTTAGTTTAGGTATTTTGTTTCAATTTGTGTGGGAAACTCACATTAGCTTAAACAGTCTGTTTAGTTTGTAAATGCCTTATTGTGAAATGACTTCTTCAAAGTAAGGACCCATCTTTTTTGTTTTAATACTTTATAAAGTGTATTGAATACCTCTTAAGAGTGTCTATGGAAGGAAGACTTATGTTAATGACATGAGATGAAATTTTTAATATAATTTTATTTTCATTTTCTTTTGATCTCACTATGATCTGAGGGAAATTTAGACAGTATTCTCTTCAAGTGCAAAGGCGATTGATAGCTTTAAGAAACTTGAGGGGAAAGCATATGCTTTGTCCTCTTTTTGGGTGTAGCCTGGATGCTTGAATATACATATTGGAGACATACATAAAAAGAAATCTCTTTCCTACATCGTTTTCCCCTCAGGGACAGCAGAGAAAGTGAAAAGATTTTGAATTAATTTCCTCTTGGTTCAGTGGCATCACCCCACCCTGAAGATTCCTCTTGGGTCCAAGGCAAGCAGAGAGGATTAAGAATTGTCAGCATTGTTGGTTATTTTGCTTCTTATATTCTTGTTTAGTTCCTGCTATCAGAAACACCCTCAACTTATTTCTCACAGTTAAATGTTGCCCAGGAGGAATGCAGCACTTTATCTGAGCACACAAAATATAAAATGACTACATTAAACAGGCACAGCTGCTCCTGAATCCACAAGCAGAATTTTTGTATCTATAAATTATATGTACAGAAATAGGGAAGAAATGACTCAGCAAGAGTCCTTTCCAATTTAGTTTTCTAGTATAAACAAATCCATGTGACAGAGTTACCCCCACCATATTTACAAAATCAGTATACATGTTAGTTATAGGAATTCAATTAGAAATTACAGCAAATTATCACTGTCATTAAGTAAATAAATAGACTCCATGATAGAGCATGCGGTCTTTTACAAAAAGTGAGTCTCTCTTTGGATAATGAGAAATCATTCAAAAATATGTGCCAGACCTGTCCATATTAATAAGAGAAATGGAGCTTGATTTGGTGTCTGGGATTCAAGAATTCATCTCAAGTAGTATTAGCAGTATTAACAAAAGATGCGATGGATATCTCCCTAGCATTCCCTTCCATCAAATTAATAATTCTCAATACAAAGTAAGACTTGTAAAACAAAAAAAGGCCACATTTTCTTTACATATATAGTATCTTTTCGGAGGTAGCCCCGATTTTACAGAGTTTAAATATTCATACACACTACATACACAAATACACATATGCATATACACATACACTTTAAACTTCCTTTGTGTGTTGCTGAACAGGCACAAGATCATAATTACCTAATAAGAATGAAAACTAGTAATTCAAGGTTTTAGGAGACAGATCATGTTTTCCAAGTGAGAGAATGAAGCACAAATAGATGGATAGAAGTTATCCATATAAATCCTCCAAGAAATGCTCTTACTGCATGTTATGGTTGTTTAAAAGTCCGCATGAAGGTTTGTTAATTTGCACTTAACATGGAGTATGATCTGTTCCGATGGATCTTGTGTCAATATGGCAGTTTGATTTTATTTATTAGACTTTTTTGTTTTATTTTTGTAGTAGAAAGAACAAAGTTGGAAATGTTCTAGAAGCAGTGAAGGAGTAGGAAGCTCTTTGAACTAGTCCTAGACTGTGCAACATATATTCGTCCCTGGCAGCCTGTGGATTATCATGGAAGTGGAGCCTTTTGTCATCTTCAGCAAAAATAAGGAAGAGCCTCTTGCTAATTTATAATTTACATGATTTGTAGATGAAGAGAGTCATCTAACTTTTAATAAAAAAAATCACTAAATGATAGGAGTCACCAAAACAGTCATATTAAAGAATCAGATCTTCATAAACTGATTAATGGAGAAAATAATTTGCATAGAAAGTAGATAGTGGGACACAATTTACAAAACATTGGCAAAAATAAAAACCCAAGTTACACTTTGAAGATATGGAAATGTGCACAGAGACAGAACACGACAATGATACTACTGACCAAGGGTTGGGTTCTCTCTTCTAGACTTTCCTATAAACATGATACATTTTGAGAAATACTCTTCCAGAATGGAAGAAGGGTAAACAGTGCAGGTAGGAAAAGGGCTGACTTTGTCCAAATAGCACACACACAAAAAGAAACAGGTACCCTTGGACTTTCATCTGAATTCTTGGACACATTGGTAAAAGATCTGACAGGGAATAAATTGATAGATAGATTGACTGGTACAGGGTGACTGTCCCCTAAACACCGTGTCTCTATTAACTATCAAACTAAAGAAAAGAACTAAGAACTTCATTTACCCTTTGTAATTGTATTGTGAAAAAAGTGTTTTCTAAGTTTGTCTTCTTTTAGTTCTCAAAAGATCTTCATAAAAATATTGTTGGCACTTGAAAAACTCTGATTAGGAGTGTGAGAAATTCAAGTCATATTTCTTTTTTTTTTCAGAGTAAGGAAGAAAATGAGGAAACTTTAAAAATATAGATACCATATACACATAAAATTGTGTATGTGTATTTATATGCATCTATGATAAACTTGCACACAAACTCTAATTCATAAACAGACACACTTAACGTCTTAGAATGTGAATTTTTTCTATTCTTGGACAATTTCCTTGTCAGTGATATCTGAGATCTTTGCTTTATTTACTAATTTAAAAAATTAAATCCGAGAAAACCAAATATAATGTAGACAAATTTTTTTTAATCCTACATGAGAATTTGTTTTATTGATTTAGAGAGAAAGGGAGAAAGAGAGAAACATTGATGTGAGAAAAACATTGATTGGGCAAATTCTTTTATCACGTTACATTTCTAAAATAATCTCTTCACAGTAATATTTGGTACCATAAAGTACATAGCCTTATCTGGTGACAAAAAATTTCTCATTTAACAATGATATTTCACTGAATGAAGAATCTCTCATGTAAAATTGTAATTTATGAGAAAAGTGTTTTTTAAATAAACAAATTGTATAAAATTATATTTAATTATCTCAAGGAGTGAGTACTTAAAATCACAATGGTCTACTAGCGATACCACGATGTTCTAAAATATTTTGGAGTTTGTGTTTTTGAATTGTTTTAGAGCCTGTAGGACATTATATTGCACAGGCTCAGGTGCCAACATGATCAAAATCTTGGCCTTTTATGATCTCATTTTTATTTTTGAAACAACCGGAAGTCATCGACAGTGGTAAATAACAGCATATTAAAAAGAAGAGATTGCAAGGTAATATAGCATATTTTATTCAGTGGCTTAAAAACTCTCTCTGAGGGTCATTACAAAAGAGGAGTTCCAAAATATTGAAAGAGGGTAAATCTGAAGGAGAGCTCTGAACTAAGTGCATAGTTTCTGTTCCTTAGATAAAGATCATTCTAATTTTATTCTCAGTTTACACATAGGAATGTTCTTTTCGGGTCATAAATTTAGAAAGAATAGTGAAAGTGGTATGGAATTAGAAATAGATTTCCTAAGGGGTTTTGAATTACACAAACCTGAGGAAAAGCTTAAAAAATAAGTTTGACACATGTGTATTGAGTAGTAACACTTGAATATGAAAAACATATCGAAATATTTTTGAAAGTATTACTAAGCATTATTTAGCAGAACGTAAGACACTGATATCCTGATAAGCTGGAGGAAAATGTTTTAAGCCGCTAGTGCTTTGAAAAATGCAATATGTAACTACCTACTCTGCTCTGCTAGAATCAGAACCCTTATAATGATCTTTAAAAAACAGAGAAACTATCTTGTTGGAATAAACATGTGTAAGATTTTATATCTCTTTTCTCCTGGGTAGATTGCCCTTTGTTCTGAACAGTCAAACTGGCTGGAGTTTATTTCAAAAAAAAAAAATCTGTATAACCACCTATTACTTGCGACAGTCAGTGCGACTTTGAGTCTGATATTGAAACAAAAATCACTCCTACATCTCAGTAATAATCACTACTTGCCCTGCGTCTTTTAGTCTTTTCTTTGTAAACATTACCAAATCACTAATCTCAGTTACTTGTGCATTGGAGATAATTAATTATCCATGTATACAATATAAACTCCTGTATAAAAAAAGGTTCTGTAGATTTATGTAGTATAATAATGAGATGTAGGTAGTTAGAAAAATGCGATTACTTTCGAAGACACAAAATTTCAAATATTATGTTCCAAATGTGGACACAGCAATCCAGAAAGCAAAAATCCAAAAATCCAAAAATCATAGCAATGTTTTGTGGAAGATAAGAAAGTAAACATTTGTAAGTCTACTTGCTTCAAAGAGTCAATGCATGTGTCCAGAAAGTCCTTCTAATTTTTAACCGAGGCAAAGACAGAAAGATGAATTCAGAATGAAACGTTTACAAAAAGCAACTTACTATACAGAGCAAGTTAGCCTGTGCATTAAAATAAAGAACAGTAAACAGCCTGCAGTTTGAAAAAATATATATATATTAAATTTTCTAAAGTTTATATTTAGGATCTTGAAAGACAGACATATATTATCCTATGTACATAATGTTTAAATGATGGGCTAATTGCTAGTCTGGAATAAATTGTTTTCAATAAAAGTATTGTTGTAAACAATTGTTTAAACATGTATACTTAATAAAATGGGAAACATATAATTAAATATTTGAAAGAAAAATTATTTCACCCAGAATGTATAAAAAAATGAGAACACAAAATGCTAACACCAATGTAAACTATGGACATTAGTTCATAATAATACATCAACATGGTCCATTAATTGTAGCAGGTATACAAAATTATGGAAGATAGTAATAGGAGAAGCTGTTCAAGAAGAGAATATATATGGAAACCTTGTGTTCTGTGCATAATTTTTTGTAAACCTAAAACTATTCTAAAAATAAAATGTTTTTAAAATCTGAGGATTAAACAGGGAGAACAGATAGACAAATATTTTGTAGTCAAAGTGAAGGAAATTTCAGGCCATTTTCAAGGAATTTAAAAGGTAACAGCACAGTTCTATATTACATTGAATTTTACTTCTACTGATTGTGTTTGTGTGTGTATACGACACCAACACTCATATATTATCATTCTTATATTTAGCCCTGAGAGGTTCTGTATTTATGTAACGATAATCATTCCAAAAAGTATTTCTGCATGCATATATTTGTAATTTTCATCTACAATTGTCTTTCGTTCTTTTTAAAAATTTAAAAATGTAACCTTTTAAAGGTTCTCCATTAAATAGACATTTTAATTTGTAGTTTATAATGATTTAAACTAATTTTGACCCTGCTAGGGACATATTTCAAAGAGTTAACTTCATAAAGATGAAATGAAATGTTCCTCATATCAGAAAATAATTCTGATCTAGTCCATGCCCTAGCCTGGCAGATGGGGAAAGATAGATAATGGTACTTTGGAAATTAACAAATATATATATTGTACCTTTCCTGAAATAGATCATAGAGCTCAATGTCTATAGAAGGTATCTTATCTTTGGTTTCAGAGACTGAAAAGGCATATAGAGAATGCAGTCCAGTTGTCTTATTTCATCACTAACTTTTCATAAATATGAAAATCTGGGAGATTTTCACTGGAACTGCAGCTTGGGTGGTAACAGATCAAATACGGCAGCTAACAAACTTTTGTTCCTGGGAAACTCTGATAGAACAAAGTTCTTTCGGTGCAAAAGTATGATCATTTGACTCCCACATGCACATGATCTCTCCTAATGTCCCACAGAACAATATTGTTAAGACAAAAAAGCAACATCGAGGTGTTTCTGGTGAAAGAAGGAATTGAACATTAACAACTGGAGATTAAATCTATTTTAGTGAGATATGTATATATATACATATATGTTAAAAATCTTCCAACTTCTTCTCTTCACTAATTTCATTACTAGGCTTCAAACTGCATGCAAGAGATGTACATAACCATAACCAGCGGGGATGGGGAAGGGGGATAATGAGGGAAAGAAGGGGATGGGTCACCAAGGAACATGTATAAAGGACCCATGGACAAAACCAAATAGGAGAAGGATGGAGGGTGGGAGGTAGGGGTAGGTGGGGTGGGAGAAAGTAGTGTAGGGAAAATGGAGACAATGGTACTTGAACAACAATAGAAAAAATAGTGAAAAAATAATAATAAAGCACAATACACCAAAAATATATATAATAGTAGGAAACAGGCCCATAAAAAACAGGGTAAAAGGAAAACTATCTAAATTATGAATCTTCATAAAACAGACACTTCCGAAACTATACTGTTAGAAGTTTATAAATGTGGAAAATACATGCTAAGATTGAATAGCCTTAAGAAATTCCCTAGAGCTCCTTACTCAACTGCTTAACAAAAACTGTTAATTTCTAGCTACATACTTTCCATCAGGTAGTCTTAGATACTGAGGGGACTTTGTTGATCAAGTATGGTTCAGTCTCTCCACTCCTAAGGCTTACAATCTAGTAAATCAAGTGGTTTGGGACAAGCAATTATAAATGTGTTAGATATCATGAAGGAGAAAGTCGGATGCAGTTAGGTATGTAACAGAAGGATCCAACACACCCAATGGAGATTTCCTATAAGTGATATGGCAGTTCATGCATGGCTCCATGGATGATACTGGGAAGCTGTAATTTATAGTCCTACTATGTTATAATTCCATTCAAAAATATGAAATAGTAACTCTCCAGAAGTAGCCTCTTGCACTTTTCCTACTTCCTTCTGTTAAATACAAACTCTATAACCCCTAAATAGTGTTAACATTAAAAATTCTAGAAGGTATTGAAGCACATTTTTCAATGCTTCTGAGGATCTCTTCATTTTTACTTCTTCCACTTAAATACATTAACATAAACATGGATGTAGTGATGTTTATCTTTTCAGGGTTTAATTATTAGGTCTCTATAATGGTGGTTACTTTACAATGGTTTCTTGTTTGTCTCAGTGTTTTTCTGGAGGGGGAGTAGTTTGTATTTTTAGCTGCTTATATGAAATTATTATCAAAATCATGAATGAAGAAAATTATGACAAATCAGAACAAGAAGTAGAAATTGTTTCAAGTCAGGAATCACATCTTATTTGACTTGATATATCGAGTACATAGTAAAATCCTCAGACTTGACATACACTCAAATACGTATTCAGTGAAAATATCTAATAACATAGATAATCACAAAAATTTCTTATCCTTATCAACAATGTCAAAATAAAAGAAACAGCATTACTGTTTTTTAAAAATTAAAAGGAAAAGCTAATCTGTTCATAAAATAATACCGAAAATTTAACTGAGTCGACAGATGGGGAAAAAAATAAACCTAAACACATAAACTCTGTATTTTTAAACAATTAAAAAATAATATATAAATGTTGCCCTGGTTGATGTGGCTCAGTGGATTGAGTGCTGGCCTCTGAACCAAAGGGTTGCCAGTTCCATTCCCAGTCAGGTCACATGCCTGGGTTGTGGGCCAGTTCCCCAGTGGGGGGCACATGAGAGGCAACCACTCATTGATTTTTCTCTCCCTCTCTCTCTCACTCCTTTCACTTCTCTCTAAAACTAAATAAAATTAAATCTTAAAAATAAAGAATACATAAATGCAAGTGAAATGGACTCTATAGCCGTCTTCATTGTCTCAACAGTTATTTCCACCATTTTCATTATAATAGCCATTCAAGAAATTGTATGCTGCCTACAATGTCTTCCCCTCTGGGAACTACAAGGAACTCTGTCACAAATGACCCTTGTATTATGAAAGAAAATCCAGAATCACAGCCTGAACCTCAACAGTCAAAACCAGTTAAGTCCAATGAGTAACCCCTGACAAATGATGAAATTCAGTTTCCTGGTCATAGATTTTAAAATAATAATAATAATAATAATAATAATAATGCATAAAAGAACTGCACAGAATAAAAACTAGATGTCTTCAAGAATTTATTTTCAAAATGTTAAGAATTTTAAATAATAAAGTTCTAAATCTTAATCTGTTCAATGCCATGAGATGTTGGAATAAGGCACTACTGGATAAAATATTTATTCACAGAATCTTAATATGCTTTCTTTTTATATCAGATCATCCCTTTAAAATATTTAATTTAAATGTTTTAAAAATTACAATGTATTTGAAAATATAAGCCACTCTAACCATAAAGTGATTGATCCAGGAAAGGTAC
Source organism: Mormoops blainvillei (assembly GCA_004026545.1). Lineage (NCBI taxonomy): Eukaryota > Metazoa > Chordata > Mammalia > Chiroptera > Mormoopidae > Mormoops > Mormoops blainvillei. The sequence continues at coordinate 93,636 of PVJD01000208.1, read as the reverse complement.
ATTTTTGATAAACTTTAATAAAGGTAAATAGTGCTCAGAAACAAAATGAAAATCCTTAAATGATTACATTCAAAATTATTTATTCTGTAAGCCTCTTGTTTGAATGAATAACTTATTGTAATATCAACTTGCAGATACAATTTTGACACAGAAGGATTGATGACTTTGCTGGAATCAAAAAATATCCTAAAACGTATTTACTCTTAATAGTGTTTAATTTCATATTGCAATGATTAATCAGAGTGAATGACTTTATTTTCTGCTGTTTTGACTACAAGAAATAATCTCTTCTGTTTTTATCCTATTATAAGGATCGTTACAAAAATGAGAAACAATTAACACCGGGTTTAATGCGTGAGTGCTATAGAGCTGAAGTAATTGCACTCAAGGTCTGCTAACTTTTTAATCAGGCATTTGGTTGCAAGCTGCTCGCAATCGATTCGGAGAGAACTAACAGTGTCTAAGGAGGAAGCAGGTGTGCCAGGAAAGCAGGCATGTTGGCAAAACAAATAAAAAAATTGAAAAGGGAAAGAAAAAAAGCAAAACCAAAGCAAAATGCTTGTCAGCAGGCCATTAACATGGTTCAGCCTGTTAATGAACAAAGCCAGTTGTGTGCACAGGCATAGTGGTGGAAGCTTCACTGGCCTACTGGTCTCAGAGTGTAGTGTCACAGCTTAGAGGTGAGGAGCCCTGTCCCTCCCAATGTGAGCGAATTGAGTTAATTAACACAGAAGGCATGAAATTTCCATATTCAGTAGAGCTAAGACACCATCAGAGGTTTCTGGAATTACATTCTAATTAGAAAAATTCTTGCTTCTTTGCATTCAGGCTACTCTTTGAAAAACAAATTTGGTTAGGCACTCTGTTTTCTCCTAAAAGAAAAAAAAACCTACACGTTTGCCCTGAAAGTTAATGATATTTTTCCTTTTCTTTCTTTAATAAGTAACATTCTCTTACTGTGGAAGTGACGCTAGGCATGTAGCACACATCTGAAGGTGCACGCATTGCATGAGAGCACTGGGTGGGGGAGGGGGGGCATTTTAAATATCCCCTCCTCTGTAGTCCCTTGAAAAGGGAGCCTCTAAATTAATAATCTTGTGAAAGTGCTTTCCACAAATAGGAGAATAATCTGCCAAAAAGCAGGTGAATATTTATAAAATTCCAAGTTCGAGATTCGTTATGCTGGTTACATATACTGTAGATCTCTCGCTACACAGAGAGGAGAAAACAAACCACAGATTTGGCCATTTACCTGGTGAACTCCAAGACAGTTGCTCTTGCTTTCTTGAACCCCCAAAAGGAAGCGAGAACATCTGGACACTTAAAGAAGAGTGTAAAGCAGAACTACCTCTTGCTCCAGAAGTGCAAGTCAACATAGCGGGACTAAGAAATAGGAAACAACAGAAAGGAACTTCTGCAAACAAAGTCCTATGTGCATTTTAATTACACTTGTGTGGCTGGGCTATCTACATTAGAATTCGTTAGGCTGTCTCAGGGCCCAGACTAAAGTACATAGAGATCAATGGACCTAAAACGTGATAGCCATTTACATGAGTGTCTACTCCAGCTTCAAACAAGTTGCAGAAGACTCAGTTCATTTGTGTAGATCGTTTTAGCTTCCAACGAGCCCTCCCTTAGCTTCTCCTAACTACAAACAGCTCCCCATGAGCCACCCCAGCATCTGGTGTTTCTAGGTGAAGGGCTAATACAAATGAAAGGAAGGCACCTGGCATCCGTCCACCTGCACATAAAGCCCCTTAATCATATGGGACTCTCACATGGCTATGCTCCCGAGCGGTTTCAGGAAGGAAGCCAAGTAGGAGAGCAGAGAGACTGGCAGGCAAGAAGCCTCTGGGTGGCTCAGACTGCATCATAAGCATGGCTATTGCCAGATTAACAACTATGAACTTTCTGACTCCTAATGTGACTTGAAACCAAATTCTCGTTCTCTGTGCATCATTTTATTGCAATTTGAAATCCAGTATTGAATTAATTCTTTGGAATCCAATAGATCTGAATGATGTGTGTGAGTATATGAACATGTATGTGTGTATTTATTACAAAAATGTGTGAAAATACCTGCCATGATACCTCCTTCTGCCAATGGAACAGGAAAATGCATCCCAAACCTCTGGACTCGTGACTGAGAAGTAACACCACTTAAATGGATGAGCTGTCTACCCTGATGCTTATTATGAGCCTAATGTTACTTCCCGAGCCTCCAATGCAAAGGAATCTACAAGAAAACCTTGCCTTTGCTAGACTTTAAATGCTTGCATTTTTTGTGTTTGTGTTGGGAGGTCTTAGTTTTCTCAAGTTATGTCTAACAATCAAATATGTTCTGGGAAATAACATCATCGAATAAGTTGGTTGGTTGGGTATATTTAATTTACAAGTATTTCTTACATCTATTCTAATTTCCCAAGTTGAAATAAAAACAAATTAATTTTAATTTAAGAGGTACAAATAATTTTTACAGTTTATTCTTTCAGTTGTCCCAGACCACTGTTTAAGCTATAGAATAAGCAATTCTGAAGGGTAATGTTGGGTCATGATCCTTTATTAATTAATTTACTTTTATGTCCATGTCCTTTATGTCATACATGCATGCATGCATGTACATATGTTATCAATTTCATCTTTTTATACTATTAAAATGAATTATTTTAAAATTCATAACACTGAAGCCCTTATTTATCATGAATAAAATTTAAATATCTATTTGTTCATTCATGATATTTTCTTGAAAATGAATACACGCATTCCACATTCAGGATAGGTCCATAACCAATGTGCTGAGAAAATATTAAGTTATAATTTCATTGATAGCATTACTTTCTTAATAGTACATAAAATAATAGTATTCTATACTTTGCACTTCTATGGCTTCTCAGATCTGATGAAATGCTATGTTAGTAGCCAAAAGGAGAAAAAAATAGAACAAATTTTTTTGAGCATTTATTGCTTTCTGAGCACTATACTATGTGCTTCGTACTAATGACCACATCCAACACAGACATTAGAACTAGCATCCTTCTTCTGCAAAGGAGGAAGGGGGTTTAAAGGGGTTCATTACCTACCTTGCCTCGGGTCATACTTGTTAAATGTAAGGGTCAAATCTTTCGCTTATTGTTATTTGCATATACTCTCTCCACTTGCAACAGATAAAACACACACACATCCTAAAGTATCCCCAATAATGGGGAAAATGACTAAAATTTTTTAAAATGAAAAAAATAATAAATCAATAATAAATTGCCCAGTCTTCCACTACTTTATAAGCACCATGAAAACAGACTCATGTTTGTTTCACGGCCAGATATATCCCTAGTCTTAGAACAGTCTTCAATAAGTATTGAATGAGTCACAGAATTTCAGTCTCAAAGGCTTATTTTGTTCATTCACTAGTCATCCCCTAAGTGGTATAACATCATCAGACTCAACAGGTTCAATTACAAGTCTCTCAAGTTTACATCCCTTGGGGATAACCACTGTTCCAAGTCATTCCAGAATGACTTATGGAAAAACAATGGCACTAAAACAGACCCTGGAACATTTGAAACCAGGTGCAGTTTAATGTGGCTTACCTCTCCACTTAGAGTATATTATATTTCATGTTTGGCAGAAGAAGCAGAGAAGAGCTGTTTGCTTACTCTTTAGCAGGTTTTAATTTTTCTTCTCCCATTTTAAAACCCATGCATCCTGCTGCATTTTCCCTGAGAAACTCTTAAAACATTTATTTCCCGTTGTTGCTTCTGTATCCACCCCCTCCCACCCCTTCCCTGCCCTGATCTGTTCTTCCTCCATTTCTTCTCCTGTTCTCAACATAACTCCACCCATGGGAGCATTAAAAATATTGTCTGACTTTTGCCAAAAAGATACACTGATTTAGGAGGAGGGTGTCTATTTTAGTTTATTTCTACCTAGGACTAGTAGATGGGCAAGTGGCCAAAGAAATGGAGTATAACTATTAATTGCAGAGCAGATGATGGCACTATTTAAGGTGCTACTGCATTTTGCCTGCACCAAAGGAAAATTACTAACTCCTGGGGGATTCTAAACTGCACTGCCTGAGAAGTGGTAAGTTTTTATATCCTTACAATGCTCACAGTGAGATGAATCCTTAAAAATTCTCTCTCTCCCTCTCTCTCTGTTTTTGTGAGTTGAAAATGATAACATGGCACTATGCAACTGAGCAAACCATAGATGATTGGGGCTTGGGATATGGAAGAAGAATGTTGAAGGAAGAGAAACTTCCTAGGCTGGTAAATGTTCCTCAGAGAAGTGAGACTATTTATTTTGTCTGTCAGCCCCAGTTTTCATCCACCAGGAGAAGTAAGAACTGTCTTGGCTACTTGTAGTACATAGAATTGAGGTCTTTATTTCTCTGTCCCTTTCTACCTTGAGCTTCCTTTTTTGTCATTATTAGCCTAGTTAATCATTTCATTGTCTGAGTAATAAGGCTGGGTTTAAATAAGGAGGCTGAAAATATTAAAAAAGAAGTATGTTCAAAATATTGATTACTGGCCTACCAAGCTGATTACAGTGTCTAATTCATTCATATATCTGACTTCAAATGCCCAATAAATTCACATGTCAAACCTCTTTGAAGTAAAAAAACTTTTTTTTTGATTGTGAAGTTTTTCTTTAATATTCAGTTTCTAACTGTAGCAGTGGTTTAAGTTTGCACACTACAAATATTTTAGTGATGCTTTCTAGAAACACATCTATTATTTTTCATAGCATATTAAGGCCAATTTATAATGAATAACTGAAATGTAAAACAATACACAAAAAGCATTAAATGAAAATAATTCTTCAAAATCCAAGTGAGGATATCAGTTAAAAAAAATCAAAATATAAACAAAATAGTGAAATATCAAGCCCATGTATGAATCTTCACTATTTTTTGGAGGGCTGTTGGTTTTGCTATAGCATAATTATGCTGTCATTTCCTATCTCCTTTAGTAGGAAATAAAAATTAAGAACTAGGGATTTGAAGATGAAGAGTTATATTTCTCCCAGAACGTTAACTGAGCATTTCCTTTTCCCTGGCTGGAGCTGCGGGATTGAGATAACTCTGAAACCTGACACTTTGGTATGCGGTTTAGTACCAGGAGGGGAATGTCCTTCACTTTGATCTTTACTTCCAGGAACTAACTTTAAGTGACACTTCTCATTACCCCTCACCAGCTCTCCCCCAGAGCTCCCTGCCTTTCACAAGCCCTGAACGAGAACTCTGACTGATGGCACCAATATCTTTGTCAGAGAAACAGTGTGTTTTGAATGTGCAGTTTCAGGATCTTTTGCTAATTAAAATCGGTTTACTACTGAGAAGTCCCCTGAGGTTTATCCTTGTGTTTCTGGGTTAGACTGTGAAATCATGGTTGAATAAACCCTAGGACCAAAATTTGTTGCTAACTCAAATGAAAAAGTTGAGAATAAATTGATAAAATTGTCTCACAGTTTTAGTCACAAACAAATATAATTAGGTTCATCATAAAGCAAATAAAATGCATGTGTGGATATAGAAACTGAGGCCAGAAGGCAAACCTATCTATGGACCAGTGGAGGGATATAACTAAATTCCAAATATGCAATTTATAAAAGGGGAAGAGTGGACTTTCAACAAACTGCATTTTCCAGTTGATTCATACTTATAACCATAAAGTTCTTGAGTTCTAACAGCATAGCTCTTTGTCATTAATTAACTTACAATCCTTACGGTATAATCACTTCAAAGCCAACCAATAAAATAGTTCAAAATTACTTTCCCACATTAGGTGAGTGCTGGGACATGCTGAAAACTTATTCATGTGTGTGCTTTGTGTGTGCATGTGCCCACACATGTGAGTTTTGGGGAGTGGGAATAGGGAGGCTTGCAGAAACTGGGTCCTTCAGTACAGCTGGTGACTTTGAGAGAATATATCAAGATGAGATCCAAAAGAACAAGTAAAAGATGAGATCCAAAAGAACAAGTAAAATAACTTATTCAAAGGCAATGTGGGAAATAGGACTTAAATGTCAATGAACCAAATAATTTTTCTAATTTAGATAGATTGTCCAAGATATTTCATATTTGTGTCCAGCAAAGGGCATGTTTAAGAAGGTTAAGTGAGAAAGGATGGATAGGCAGACGAAGGATCAATGACGGAAGGAAGGAGCTGGTGCAGGGCTCTAGTCTGTTGTCTCTAGCTCAACACTAGTAAAGGGCAAATAAGAGAAGACCAGAAAGTTAGACCTAAATAATTCAATTTAGAAACATGGTATATATGTGAAAATTAGTTAGGAAAATTATGAGAGAGAGAATTAGCAGCTAAGATGACTGATTTGGATTCAAACCCTTTTAGCTTAGATTTCAATGTCATATTATTTTCTTTCCCCATGGGATACCAAGCATTCACCTATAGTTTTAAAAATGTTATGATGCTGCATACTTAATGTTAAGAGATACAATTCAATATCATTTTTTTCATCTTTTGACAAGCTAATTTCTATAAGAGAATCTTAACAATCATAGTCTAAATATGAAGTGAGGTAAGCAAATATACAACTAAATTGTCCTATTCCTGTTTAGATTGTAGCATCTAATGCTAATTATTGGCTTATGACATTTCAAAACAATTTTTTAGATTATAATTTATTTTACATGAGAGGTTGATGTCCTGGGATATTTAACATTAAGGTGTCTATTTGTCCAAACAACAGCAACAACAAATGTTTAACTCTTACTATTATTTCAGAGCTCTGAAGGCAGCAGGATCCTTCCAAATGTCAGCAAAAAAAAAAAAAAAAAAAAAAATCTGGGCAGAACCTGACAGCATGAGAGAAAAATGTTGCTGAATTAGCACTGGTGAGAGGCCTTGGGGAACAAAGCATATATTATCATCTTTGGTTGTGACAAAAAGAGATTTAAGAAATAAAGAAGAAAGTTTTCATAACTAAGCAAGTATCTTTGCTAATGTTGAAAAGTGGCCTATATCCTAAAATATGTAAATTATTTTTCACAGAAAAAATGAATATGCATATGCTTTTTCTGTGCAAATACTACTGACCTATAAATTATTACTATATTTTCTGACACATGAACTAGATGCATAGAAAGAATGCAGGTGTGAAAATTAGTTAATACTTAAATTTTTATCCTAATATCCATCTTTTTTAAGTTCATTCTGGTTTATTCTGTAATTCATAATTTCCTGTTGTGAATTAGAGTTGTGTAGATGCTTTGTAGGTCCCACAAAATCCTTCTTAGGTAGAGACTGATCCAAAATGAAGCATATGAGGCCAGAAGGATGGGTGTTGGGGAACAGGGTGAAAAAAGGTAATGAGATTAAGAAATACTAATTGGAAGCTACAAAATAGGTGTAGGGGATGTAAGGGGAAGCATAGGAAATATAGTTAACGATACTGTAATAACTATATATGGTTCCAGAGGGAACATCTTGTAACTTACTTGAATATCTATTGCTATGCTGTACACCTGAACCTAATACAAAAATACTGTTGAATACAAATTATAACCAAAAAATAAAATAAAATTAGGCATATGTTAAAGCTTCTTACACCAGGCCAGACTCTCATCCTGTTCTGCACCCCACAGTGCTTATTCAAGTGAAGATCCATCCTGGAAAGTAGCTGGAGCTTCTTGCTTGGCTGAGGCCATTGAGCTTGGAGCAAGATAAAATAAAGAACCAAAATCTTCAACTGTAATTCTGCTAGCAGGACACACTGAGTCCATCCAATGGGAGCACTGTGTGTGAGGTAAGTTCACTAGTCCCTTAGCTACATTAAAAAAAAAAAAATACTATCTAGTCTAATTGGCCAGTAGTAATGTTCATTAAAAAATGAGAAAAGTATCTCTAAACATGTTTAATACTTATTTTTTTGAGATTCTCTTCTGAATAATTTGCCTGAATGCATACATAATCATGTCGTTTACAGCCTGTACAATTTTTATCTTTTTTGATATAAGGACAAATAACAAATTCCTTTTATGGAGTTCTCATTACAATAACTTCTAGCAGTGCCATCAGGTCAGGGGAGCATCAGTGGCAGTTTGTTATGAATTCTGAGAAAGCTGGAGATTGAGCAGGGATGCTTCTGGCCTGCGATCAGTGATTTTCAGGTCCCTTCCCAGACAGCTACTTGTTTGTATTTATTTTCAAAAGAAAGATTCAAATATCTCATCTAATACTACATTTCAAAACATTAACGAGTCGTTTAGGGATTCTGATAATGTCATCAAGTTCAAGCTCTAGGTGATACTACATGTCCTAAAAGTTATGAAGTTCATGGAAGAATTCAATTTTAAAATTTACTTTATAAAAGGAGAAATGTGACTTCTCTTTCAAACTATGATCAATAATCCCCATGGAAAATAACATGCTAAGAGAGGCCAGGATAATTATAAACATTTTAGCTTTCTCCTGTCTGCTCTCTAAAATGTATCTCCTACCCAATGATTCTTCTATATTCTCTCTTTATTTAAGCACTTTCACCCTCTTACCTGGAATATTTCTGAGGCTTACTCCTACCCCTCCCAGACTCTCTCCATTTTCCCTATAACATAACAATAATCTTCCTAAGACATAACTAAAATATGCAGTGTCTTATGGGTCTCTGCACAATAAAATGAAGCCTTCTCACACAAGCTTTGAAACCCTCATGGAAAACCCCAGCCAACCAGTCTACTTTGTTCAATCATTTTCCTTACCAACATTATCCTCTTGCCTAACTAGAAAGCTAGCTACTTTCCTGATGATGTTCTATGTTACCAATTTACATTTTGCCCTTTATTGTTCTCTCATTCTGTCAGGGCCCTTTATATTGCCCAAATTTTTGCCAAAATCCTGCTGGTTCATTCATGTCTATATCAAATTCTACCTTGATGTCCACAAAATGCGTTATTTCTGCCACCTAAAAACTCCTTTTGCTCTGTTGTTACTGTTGTTGTACATTTTTAAATATACCTCTGGGGCACTTGGCATAGTCTATTATTTATGTATTTTCTTATGCCTGGTACTGTCCTCTACACATGCTTTCCCCTTGCATATGCTCAGTATAATTTTAAATTGAATTATTGATATATATTCATTTAAGCTAACACTTGCACTATTCATGGAAGAACAAATGCATGCTGGCAGAATTGATTTACTTATGGCTCTGAGACATATTAGATTAGGGTAGAAAAGTATTCCCTACTAAGGGTGAGTAATGAAGTGCCGTTTCAAAGCCATCCACAAAGAGCAGCATGGATAGGACTCAAACAGCATCAAATAATCAAGCTGATGTTTTCTCTTTTGGGCCCATTTTGGAGACCTTGGATCTAGACCCCACATTTCAGTGGGTGATAACCAGGAGGTCATGGTTGAATCAGAGATCTAAAGCATGCGTACAAATAAGTTTGCAAATAAATCCAAAGCGAGGAACTGAGCACTGGGCTGTGTGTGGGTGCAGAAGCTGTGACCGGAAGCCAGGATGAGTCAAAACCAAGGACTGGTAGTCATGGCAACCGGAGCACATCCAGAAGTCAGAGCTGGAAAACAGAGTAGGTCAAATGTGGGACAAGCTGTCGGTCAGAGGAGAAAAGTGAGGGCCAGAGAACCAGACTAGATCTCAGCCAGAGAATGCTCCACGCCACACAGGCTGCAAGGGAAGTTCCGGTGCAGGTCCAGATGGAATTCTGCTGGATGTCTGCTGGAAGCTCCAGCTGGCTCGGGGTCCCATTCGCTCCTTATGCACAGATTCTTCCAACTGGCTTCTGAGGTTCTATGGTTTTCTATCTTTTGGATGCACTTGAAGCCGCCTCACAAAGCCTTTTTTTTTTTTTCCCAGAAGCTCCATAAGGTGACCCCAATTGTAAAAACTACCAGAAGTAAGTAAAAGGATAGTTTTATTTTTTAACTACCTAGAAATATACAGTGTTATCTTTCTGTACTATAATGAAAGAGTTCAAGGATTTTCACCATACTAGCCCTGCAGAGTCTCCACAGGAAAACACCTATTTCCTCATCGTTAATAATGGTGATCAGAGCTCCTACTGAAAATAGGCTGTATTGCGGGAGTAGAGATTTTCGCATTACACTAATTACTTCCTAGTGATGACTGGAATTAATTGATGCTTGCCTTAATCTGCTATATGGCAGGTATTAGCAAAAAGATTTGAAAATATAAAATAGTTTTATTTTTCATAAACCCATGAAGTTAGTTATTATTATTACTCTCCTCTGCTTTTATAGTTAAGAAAACTGAAATTTTGATATACAGTGAACCAAACAAGAAGATGATATAGAGAAGGAATTTATAATGCCAATCTTAGACTCAAAATGTACATAATCTATTTAGGGATATTAATCTTTAGAATTAGTAGGATTGACAGTCAGCACATTTTATCTAAAAAAGTAAGCAGAGTAAGCTGAAAAGGTGAGAGAAAAACTTGGCAAAATGGACCGAACAGTGGACACAGTGTATTTGTGACTAAGACAGCTCCTGGCTTGATGATTGTGTAAGGAAAAAGGTACTTGGGGAGGAGGGAGGATGGGGAGAAAAGGAGAATTCTGGAGTGTGTCATTATATAAGGGCCTTTGCAATGCGTAAAGCACTCACAGATGTGACGGTTTATTACTTATCAGAGCCTTGTTATTCCCAAACATTTGAATGTTTTATAAAACATCCGCAGTAATGAAAATATAAATACACTGAATAAAACTTTACAAAATGGTTATTTATGCTGAGCATGAGCTTTGTTTGTCACACTGCCTTTTGAAAATCTAATGACATATTTCCAGTAAATTACACACCCTAACATACTGAGGTTTACAGGAACCCTGAAATATTAAACCCAGGCCGATGGACCTAGTGGAGTTAGGGATCATAGGTTAAGAACTCCAAATTTATACTATTTTATTACTTAAGAGCTTTTATACATTCCTCTTTAAAAATCTATTGATTTGAGAGAGAGAGAGAGAGACATTAATTTGTTGTTTTGCTTATTTATGCATTCATTGGTTGCTTCCTGTATACACCCAGACCTAGAATCAAACCTGCAACCCTTGGTGTATAAGGACAATGTTCTAACCAACTAATCTACCTGGCTTATACATCCCTTTGAATTTGAGAATTCTAGAGTCTGTTTACACCTAAAAAGGGCATATTTGAATTTGTTCTTGTTTGTATAAATAGCTACCATTATATTCCCCTAACTAGTTTTTCCTGACAAATAAAATATATATTTAGTGCTATGCAATGTTGTATTATATATTATTAAAATTTACCGATATTGTAGTTTAAAAGCAAGCTATATTTAGTTTCACAACTAAATGAATCTTAGTATCTGTCTATGCAGTATTAACTGAATATTTGGGGGGAAAACACTTGCAAATGTGGTCGTGATACGCAATTTCAAATAACTGTAGCCTACGCTTATTCTGAAGATTTACAACCAAGAGTAAAAACAAGAATTATGTATTTCTTTGTACATCTAATTTTACAGTGGAATAAGCACGATGGACAAAATCCACTGAACAATTTCAAAAGCTATGAGTTTCCGAAGGTTGAAGGAAAATTACTTGTTTCCCCGTCTCCACAGGTTTTATAGTACAATTCCCAGGGGCCTGTATTCACTAAGGCAGATGAGGGTGATTCTTTTTCTCTGCCTCTTCTTTTAGAACACTTTGAAAAGTGAGTGATAACTGTAGAACCAAAACATTAGCAACTCTTTGTTGGTGCTGACGGGGCAATATTTTTGGTGGCATATGTGATTTTAATTGGTCTTCAACAAAATTGGAAAACAGTGCTTCTTTTACCTGAAAGTTTGTCTAACCTCCCTTTCTACTCATTTCACGTACCCTCCAACATCCTAAAATGTGTATGTTTTCCTTCTTTAAAGGCATTTATTTATTTATTTATTTATTTATTTATTTATTTATTTTTAGAGACGGAAGGGAGGGAGAGAGGGAGAGAAACATCAGTGCATGGTTGCCTCTCCTGTGCCCCCTACTGGAGACCTGACACATAAACCAGGCATGTGCCCTACACTGGGGATCAAACCAGTGACCCTTTGGTTTGGAGGCTGGCCCTCAAGCCACTGAGCCACCCCAGCCAGGGCATGTTTTCCTTTGATTAATCAATCCCACATACATGGTAGCAACCAACCCACAGTTGTTTTATACTGAAGGGCCCTGTAGCCTGAATTACTGGTATTTCTTTGATCACTGTCATCCACATTTTTTTCATTCTCTTAGAAACACATAATATGAGTAGCCCATTTGCTTGATTTAAACAATTCACAGGAATATATGAATTTCTTGGTGAAATGTAGATGGTAATATGGAGTGGTGATGAAAGAAGTCCCCTAAAAATTCCCAGAGAACTGGCTTTCACAGACCAACACTTTACAAAAAATTATTATTGAAAATCACCCATTTTCTGAAGAATCTTTCTCCTTCCTGTCTGTACAAAAACATTTGTCGAGCATTTACATAAGTTAGCTTATTGTTAATGAAGAAATAGTTTGCATTCTTTTCTCACATTTTAAAAAATCTAGTGTATTTTATAGGTTTTACTCTTTTGGAGTAGCGATATGGTCTCACATTTGCTTTTAATAATTTCTGCCTCATTGCTTTTAGATCATGATTTAATAGACAAAACATTGTTATAGTCTCTAGGGAACTATTTCACCTATATTTTTGATAATGATTGATTTATTTAATCTTATTTTGCATTTAGTTTTAGATTTGATTTTACCTCCTTGAATCATTTCAGTTGTTCTGTGAGATGAAATTTAGCTAGTCATTGGTCTGAAAACTAAAAAAATAAATTTTAAAGAACCATTTTCTATTTTTCTATTTCCATCCCATATCTTTGTATCAGTAAAATTGCCACCTCCACAAAAGACAAAGTAAACTCAGGCTGTTTCCACCTGGAAAATGAACCAGTTTCTCAGCCATTGTGTTTTATGTCTTATTTGTCTAACTTAAATTGCATGTCCTTGGGGCAGATAACAGCCTTCCATCTTTTTTTTTCCCTGGGCCAAGTATCTTGTCACTCTTCTTCAAAACAATAAATAATGAAGCAAAATGAAGATGTGTGAACTGCGCCAGGTTGACAGAAATGGAGCCGACTGTTCTCAGAGGTCTCGCAGCAGCATTTGCTAACTAGTGGCCAGAGCCACTCTCCAACATCCAAGAGCCAGTAATGCTAGAGGGCAAGAAGGTGGAAGTAAGGAGGAAAGCAGGGAGACAACAAAGGGGTCTGATGATACTTATTTGAAATTAACTAGTAGTTGCTTAAACCGCCAGGCTAACCTGAAATAAACAAAGGTAATGAAGGGTCTTCCAACCATCAGGCATATTTTACAAGTGTCATTCTTGTTAATTATGCTGAAAGAAATCCCTCTCACAAAATTTTTACTTTAAACCTGTTATGTGTAAATGAGAACACTAAACATAATCATATGTGTTAAAAAGTTTTTAGTTTCTCTTATATACAAAGTGCACCTCTTCCAAGATGACAATCTTGACTGTATCAAAAGTTGTTCCATCCACAAACTTCTCCCTAACATAACTCTCCCACAATCCCATGTTATTTTCCTTCTATAATTCATCCCTACATGAAATGATTTATTTAGTGCTTTACTTTTAATCTGTCACATTATTAGAATATTAGTTCTGTAACAAGAGGGCTTATTTCAGAGTAATAAGCACTATTTCAGACCAATAGATCTTATTTCACCAGCACCTTATACAATGCTGAATTATAGGAGACACCAATAAATATTTGTTGAAAGATAAAATAAACAGACTTTGAAATAAAATAAGCAATTTAAGCAATCTGTTTATTTTTTAAAAATAATATATAACAAGATATCCCTAACAAAAAGTGTGGCACATAGCAGGTACTTAATAAATATATGATAAAAGAAGGAAAGAATGAAAATTTGAGATAAATAGTTACATAAATATTATTATCGTAATTATGTGTTGTGATCCAAAAATTTAGAGTAGCATCTTTTAAAATATTGAGTTTTTACCAACTTGGTGGCAAGAATTTTTTTTAATACATCTCAGAGCAGAGTATAGATTACTCAGTTAAGTGGGAAGAATGAAGGACTTATAAAGTAAGATGAAAATTAAATTACACTAAAATAGAACACATAATCCACCTAATGTTGGCTATTCCCATACATTCATATATATGTGTGTGTGTGTGTGTGTGTGTGTATAAATATATGTGTATGTGTGTGTGCATCAATCATTATCACTATCTCTGGGAAATTTAGCCATATAATGAATGTGTGTGATATTCATATAATGAATGTGTGTGATATTCATATGTGATATTCATGTGTGATAAACTTGGTCCCCCAGATATTGAAATCCTAATCTGTAGTGCCTGTGAAAGTAACCTATGTGGAAATAGAGTCTTCACAGATGATCAAGTTAAGGTGAGGTCATTAGAGTAGGTTCTCATTGAATGTGACTGTGTTCTTATAAAAAAGAGAAATTTGGACACAGAATAAGACACATACATGGAGACACACACAAAGTGAAGACTGTGTGAAGCCAGAGGGAGAATGCCACTCACAAGGCAAGGAACACCTCAGGCCACCAGAAGAAACCAGTTTTGCTGATACTTCAGTTCCTGACATCTAGCCTCCAGATCTATGAAACAACAAATTTCTGTTGTTCAAAACACCCAGTTTTGATACTTTGTTGTAACAGTGCTAGCAAACGCCATTCATTCTCAAATTCAATGGTTGACATCACCATATAAATGTAATATCTACATTTATCTAGATATCTAGATATCTAGAAAAATTGTTATGTAACATGGCTTTCATTTTAAAAATTTATTTTATATAATTTAACAACTTATTTATTTATATAATTACATAGTTTCAATTACTTTGTCATACTTGTATTATTCCCTTGCTATAAAGTTGGTTTATGGTGTTATTCTGTTGCTATCAACACATTTAGGGAATTAGAATAGACCTAAAATTTGGAGATTTTATTTATAAATTATATAAAATTAGGTGTTATATTTTACAGAAAAACATAGGGAGTTGATTTATAATTTATGGAAACTCTTCAAATATCATACAATAGATCTTCTCATCAAACAAAATGTTTAATATAAGGAATACCGATAATATAACATTTTCAATATCTATGGAACTAATTTTATGAGTGATTTATAAATCTGTAATCATATATATAGGCCTAAAATAAAATTTTTCTGATACAATTATCGAAGTTATTTTGCCTAAATCTTAAAAATGTGCATTCTGCTTTACTCCCTGTAGTACAAACTAAAAATAATGATCTATAAACAATTTATATTGACAACACATGTATGTAGAAAGAATTTCCCTTTTATACTTTATTGATTAAAAAATGGTTAAATAGGAGAGGTACAGACATGCATGGAGAGGCAAGGAGATGCAGAGAGGTGTGGAAACGCAAAATGGACTGTCTGACACCCATGTGTGGTAGACAAAAATCAAGTGGCATACCTTAGGAGCAAGGGATCTAGCCCCATATCAACTAACCAGTTAACGGTTCCAGAGCCAGGAAGATAAGTCCCCATAACTTCTGGCTGTAAAAACCAGTGGCAATTGGGGCGGCAGAAGAAACTGGGATTCTCAGGAGTCTCCTCTTGAAGGACATGCAATGGACTTATGACTTACACATACTCAGTACCTCTGAGTTTTAGCACCAGGCCAATAGCTGGAAGGACATCAGTGGCATATGGGGAGAAACTGAAGTGTCTGGCATCAGGGCAAGTGCGGGGAGACAGCTTGCTCCCAGATAAAACTCCAGAGGCTGAGCAGCAGCATTGTCTCCTCTCTGAGCCCTCCCCCACAAAGAACTAGAGTGGTCACACGGGTTGCCCTGCCCTGGCGATTACCCAAGGCTCCACCTCATCCAACTTACCGGTACGCTTTTCTGCAATAGGCCTTGCTACTAAGATAAGGAGTCAAAGCAGCTCAACCTAATGTATAGAAACAAATACAGGGAGTCTGCCAAATTGAGGAGACAAAGAAACATGGTCCAAATCAAAGAAAAGGATAAAACTCTAGAAAAAGAACTAAACAAAATGGAGATAAGCAATCTATCAGAAGTAGAGTTCAAAACACCGGTTGTTAGGATGCCCAAGGGACTCATTGGGTACTTCAACAGCATAAAAAAGAACCAGGCAGAAATGAAGGTTACACAAAGTGAAATAAAGAAAAATTAACAGGGAACCAAGAGTGGAGGGGATGAACCTGAGAATCAAATCAATGATGTGGAACATAAAGAAAAAAGCAGTCCATCAGAATAGCAATAAGAAAAAAGAATCCAAAAAATTGAAGATAGGCTAAGGAGCTTCTAGGATATCTTCAAATGTACCAATATTCGAATCATAGGGGTGGGTGAAGAGAAAGAGCAAGAAATTGAAAAATTATTTGAAAATAAGTAAAAGAAAATCCTCTATTTGGTGAAGGAAATAGACATACAAGTCCAGGAAGCACAGAGTCCCAAACAAGATAGACTCAAAGAAGACCACAGCAAAACCCATCATAATTAAAATGTCAAAGGTTAAAGGAAAGAGAATCTTAAAAGAAGCAAGAGAAAAGCAGAGCGTTACCCACAAAGGAGTTCCCATAAGACTGTCAGCTGTTTTCTCAGAAGAAACTTTGTAGGCTAGAAGGGAATGACAAGAAGTATTCAAAGTGATGAAAAGCAAGGACCTACAACCTAGATTAGTATATCCAGTAAAGCTATCATTTAGAATGGAAGGACAGCTAAAGTGCTTCCCAGCAAGGTAAAGCTAAAGGAGTTCATCATCAACAAGCCATTATTATATAAATGTTAAAAGGACTTATGTAAGAAAAAGAAGATCAAAATGATGGCCATTAAAATGGCAATAAATTCACAACTATCAATGATTAAATCTAATAAACAAACTAAGCAAACAAGCAGGACAGAAAAAGAATCATAGATATGGAGATCATTTGGAGGGTTATCAGTTGGGAGGGGGAGGGGGGCTAATGAGGGAAAAGGGATTAAGAAATACAAATTGGTAGGTACAAAATAGACAGGGGAAGGTTAAGAACAGCATAGGAAACTGAGTAGCCAAAGAAGTTATTTCCGTGACCTATGGACATGAATAAGTCGGGGATTACTAGAGGGAATGTGGGTTACCAGGTGGAGCGGGACAAAGGTAAAATATTGGAACTGTAATAGCATAATCAATAAAATATATTAAAAAATTAATTCTTTCCCATCTTAAGTTATTGCCTGTTTGTCTCCTGATAAACTAAAATTTATTTTAAAATTAAAAAATGATTAACTATAAATGGGAAACCAGGAGTAAAATTTAATACTAATATAAATGGGCCTGGTCCGAAAACCATTATGTTAGCTTGTGCTATACTCAGAAATTGTATAACCTACAAAGAAACTACCATTTGTAGTTTTCTTTCTACATACTGTAAATTTGAATATAGAATTTTTTTCACTAAATATATGAAGGCTATCAAAAGAATATAACAATAAAGATTAGAACAATGTGATAATCATTTTCCTTTAGTATCTAAAAAATGCCCCACAATCGTGGATATATAAGTTCAAATCATTTATCTGCTACAATAAATGTTTGTTTTTATTATAATTTACTTAAATTTTATTAATATCTCACTTATCTAAGATACTCTAAAATTATGTAGAAAACACTCATCATTTTTAATTTTGTAAATAAATGAAAAGCTACATTGAGTTTAGATGTAAACGTGCACTTAACTGATGTTTTCAGTGGAATAAGGAAAACTATCATTAAATTACATATCCCAGTATATTTAATTTTAAATCATTTCTGATAACCTTTAAATTTAACTCTTGCCATGATTTGTATTCCATTTATTTTTTCAGTCTTAATTTTCGTGTAGTTTGTTTAATGGTACTAGAAAACTAGATAGAAATTTTGTGGGAATAAGAAACTTAAATTTTTGATGCTTCAGATTTCTTATTTATAAAAATAAACTGAAAATTTTAAGATCAAGTCCTACATTTGCATTTTGTGAACTTTTATGTGTTCCAATTATGCAAGATAAAGAAAAAAATTCAATAAGTAAAAATGACAAAGAGCTGTGTATTCTTTTCAGAAACCTGTTGCTTGTTTTTGCCTATGATTTGATTTTTATCCAAGAGCTCTTTATTGAAAACATAAATGTCACTTTATTCAATTTTGAATAACGTGTTTAAATAAGCAAAGGAAGTATAAATATGCCCGGCTTTCAAAGTGGCAAATTTAATAGATTTTGCAGAGAACTGTGCTGATAATTGCTGCCTGTTTCTGGTTACACATGCTGCCAAAAATGTTCACTTTAGATCAGGATCTACTGTTAGGACCAAGATTTAGGTAGCCGATTAACTATTTCATCCATGCATTTGGAGGTACTCCTGTGTCAAAGGATCGAGTGACTTAACCAACTTGATCCCCAGGTGTCATAATGATGTCTGCATTGTGGCACGATTAAGTAGTATCTGACGTACACAGCACAGAGTCTCTAACTGGCACCTGGCAAATATTATTTTCTTTCCTGGCCCTTCTTTTATCCATCTCCAGAACAGCAAAAACAGGTGCCATGATAATTGCCTTTTTTGTTTTTTCTTTTTCAAGTACAGTTGACATTCAATTTCATTTTATATTAGTTTCAAGTGTACAACATAGTGGTTAGACATTAATTTATAAAGTGATCCTCTTAATAAATCTAATACATACCTGGCACCATACATAGTTATTACAATATTATTAACTACATTCATTATGCTGTATTTTCCATCCCTGAGACTGTTCTGTAACTACCATGTTGTAGTTCTAATCCCTTCATCTTTATCACCATTTCCCAAATCCCCCATCCATCTAGCAACCATCTGTCTGTTCTCTGCATTTATGAGTCTGTTTCTCTTTTGATTGTTCATTTATATTGTTCTTTAGGTTCCACATAGATGGTTGGCTTTTGATATAGGTCTGTCACCCCGATGGTCTTACTCTCATGCAAGTCACTTCAGCACTCCGTGTCCGCTTTCTTGTTTACAGATCTAACTTCTTAGATCTCTTCCCTATAAATTCTGTTATTTGTCATCTCTACTTATCCTGTTCTGTATTACTCTGTATTCAGGTGTCATACAGAGTAATAAACAGGCAGGTTGCTCGATCACCCTCTACCCCCAACCATGTATAACGACATTCTACAGCATCTAGACAATTTTAATATTTACAAATAGGAGTTATTTTTTGCAGCTCTGATTTTGTTAAGGGGCATTTATCATTTGTCATTCTCTGTGCTGTTTTTCTTTTATATATATTTTTATCTCACTCTTCACAGCTTGAAGAATCACAATTTCAGGAACTTCATTTCATACTGGTTAGCTTGGCATCCCAAGTGAACTTAGCAGTGTTACTTTTACTATTACTTTCTTAAAGTAGTAAGGAATTATTGGCTTATTATTTAGCACTGTACTTTAAAAAATAGAAGTTATTTGTCTCATATTTTAACATGATTCACGGAATCACTCATCTTCTATAAAAGAGATCTTCATAATCATTGCAGTCCAATGGAAACATATCACATGTATTAATAACCAAATCTTATTCCATTGGCTCGAGCTTATACATTAGTTATTTTTAATCATACTAAATAATTATTGGAAACACTACAAAGATGTTAAAGAAAAAATTAAATACACCTGCCCAATAATAGTGCTCATAAGTCATCCCAATACACCTGCCCAAAAATAGTGCTTTAAGTCATCCTCAGGTGACTTAAAATACAGGATGTGGCAAAAGTAGGTTTACAGTTTTGAGTACATGAGCCACATTTTATTCTTGTATAAGTATTTATTAATTATTGTATTATTTTCCATACAGAGAACTGTAAACCTACTTTTGCCCCACTCTGTATATGCTCAAAGCTTGGAAAGTTTTGAAGAGGTTATAAATTTACTAAAAATCACGTGACAAATTAATGTTGAAGCTTATACCTTAATTTAGGTCTGTTAACTTCAAATATCAGACTTTTTCATTTATTATGTCATTCTCTTAAAAGTAACTTATTATTATTGAAATCAAGGATTAACAATGCATAACTATCAAGTATTTACCTCTTTATGTATCTAGATTCCAGCAAAAGGAAAGAAAACAATTCTGTATTTAAATGTGCACAAGTAGGTCTCATTTTATAGCTGGCTGGCATGCATGCTTTAGCGTGTGGCTGATGTATATCCTGACTGTGAGAAGCACAGAACTATAACCCTCAGGTGTAAGAAAAAAAAGTTTTCTGTAAAATATGCATCACAGTTAGCAACACTAACACAATCTATTTGTTTTCCCTTATACTACTAAAATATGAACATCTATTTACATGTCAATATTGATTCATTTTCTAACTACTCAAGGTAGGTCTGTGGATTAAAGCTTATTTTAGATCATACTCAAGAAGATATAGATAGTGATACAGGAATGCCTTGAAGGTTAATGGATTGACCATGGTTTGAAAATCATTAAAGGGTATACAGCCATCAGGGTAACTGTCATCTTAACTTCTTTGTAAAGCAATTTAGAAAACCATAAACACAGTGCCCAGACAGCAATTTTAAGATAATAGAATTTTTTAAAATACTATCTAATCAATGTGAAATTTCATTTTAAGTACCTTGAAATGAGTAGAAATGCATGACTAGGTTAACTTATAAAAAGCCACCTGTCAACATTGTTTTTATTCTTTTTTAAAGTTCTATAAGTAAGAATTCCATTCTTTTAAGCCCTAGGATAGTAAGTAGATTGGTTTAAATGTATATAAACATTTTTATAAGGTTTTAAAAGTAAATAGGTAGCAACACAATGCTGAAATGGTTTTAATGTATTTGTTAATATTTTTTTCCAATGATAGTTTGGTTTTAAAATACTTGCTTTGTGCTTGAGTATTTGTTTAAAAAGAATTTCAATTTTCCATAAAATTTAGCCACAGTAATTTTTCTTTTTAACTGCAATTACACAATCATAAAGAGAATCTTATAAAGAGAGCTTATTATATTAGTGTAAGTCATTCCTTAATTTTTGAAAGTTCATGATTGGTTATCTTATGAAGTTGCTATATCATGGTCCTCACTTTCCTTCTCACCCGTTCCTGGTGTAACTGCACACACGTTGGCCTGAGCTTTCTCTCCAGGTTCACTTTATCCTCACTTTATTTTTCACTGGAGATTTATATTTATAGCTCATTAAAACTGTAATAAATATTACAGTCGATTGTCATGTGTTTTTAAATGTGCACATAATTAGGTTCAATTAAAGAAATGAATTTTGGAAACACACAGAAGTATAGCATTTATAGCCCATCTCTTTTACTCTAAACCTGGAAATCTCCTCAGAATTTAGTAATAATTTAAAATGCATGAATCGAAACTGAACATAAAACCTTTTACGTTATACCAAAGAAAGTCACTGTTGTCTTTAATATACATTGTTATTAAATAACCATTTTAAAGATTCAGAAACTGAGTTTTAGAGTAATTGAGGAACTTTTTTCCTAATATATTTATTTTACTAAAAATTTTATTGATATTATATAAATAAATTGGCTATTATGAAATAATATGAACTTCCAGTGAAATATGAGTGCAAGATGAATATTGTTTCAACGGAGATTAAGTTGCATACTTAGGAAAATCTTGATGAAGTTGCTAAAATTTCTGTTGAGATTGGTTTGAGCAATTATAGGAAAAGTAGAGAAATATTTAAAAAATCACTATGGATTCTCTACTAGGACTCCTGAAAACAAAATCTAGAATTTATAGGTAATGTTTTTGTTGAGGGGGCAGGGGGGCAGTTTGTAAGGTAGAAAGGGCAGAGCTCCAGTTAACATTCAAGGTAGACCAGTGTCCTGCCTATTACATGTTTCAAGGTAAAACAAATATTTTAAGGTATGTATTTATATAGTTGGCCTACCCATTATGATTACTTTGGGTGAATGGTTATATCTTACAGACATATACATTATTTATGTTCAAATAAAGCTTTAGATTAAGCAATTTGTTTTCTCCTACCATTTTCTCAAATCATTTAAATGTATTTCCCACATCTTTGAACATTTTGTACACATGCTCTATATTCTGAAATGCAATTTTATCATCAAAAAATTTAGTTTTTAATAAGTCCTTACTAACTGTAAAAATTTATGAAATAATATTCACTGACCCATAATACAAATACAAACATTATCCTAATATCAGGTCAGTGTGAATCGAAACCTTGAAAAGGTTCAGCACAATTGCATTTGCACATTGTGGTAACACATGCGTTCGTAGGCAAAAGTTCACACAAGCAAAAGCACCAGAGTCGTGATGAGCTCTGGAGTCTTTTAGGCTAAAGATTACAGTGCCCTCCCAAACCAACTTAACCTTCTCATGTGCGTTGAGGTTTTTTTCATCTAAATTATTATTGCATTGCTCTGAAAATGAAGGGAAGTTTTAAACTGGAATTAATACATCTGAAACCTTCATTTTGTATGAATATAGCAATGTTCGTGTTACAGTAATTTAATGTAAAAAGCAAATCCTTAATAGATTATTTAAGTGTTATCTAAGTATATAGAGACATAATTGCATTCAGAAATGTAATATGAAAGGAAGATTTCAAATGCTAAAAGAACAGTTTCTATCATTTTTATATGCAAATGCTTTTGAAAATTACCTTACCTGATACATTGCAAGGCCTTGAACACATTTTTAATTAGGTTATCTTTTGAAAATTCTATTTAAATAAAAGCAGATGATTCATGGGATAAACCACCAAATTAAATTTTTTTACATCTTCTTCAATAGTACTAAAGAATTTTAATTATCAGGCTAGGCTTTCATATTTTTTTCTTTGCATTTATTTCTTCTGGTAAGAATCAGCACATGCACTTAAGGGTTTAGGTTAGCAATTTTAACTCCTGATTACTTTGACAAATATTTATGGAGAATCAACCAGACCTGAGGCCCTTGGAAGCTGACGTCAGCATGGATGACAGAGGCATCTGTCATCAAGAAACCTTTCCGTTTTATATGGCACCATCCTTTTCATTTTTATACCTCACCACCCTTGTTTTCTCCGAAACTAATCTAACTCAGAGAGCAACAGAAACAATCCACAGATCTTTAGATGCTGATTCAGTGTTTTCTCACTTTGCAATTAATGACCATCCTATTTATAGGTAATTTAGAAAGTGTCTTTTCGTTGATAAGAGACAGATTAATGGAATCTTGCCAGTTTAGAATGCAGCCAGTCAATCAATCAACTAATTTGGTCACCCATTATACTTAATGCACCGTTTATTCTCTAGGTAACCTGAATGATTTTATTTGGGTTAGTATATTTTATACATATATATATTTTAGTATATTAAATTTAGAGACAATTCTTACATCCAGTAGCTTAAGATTCTTTGTTTTCTAGAATTTTGCTATTCCAATGAATGTTTTTGAAACAAACTTACACCCTTTTCAGGATCTACATTCATTTACAGGATACCACCATACAATAAAATTCCATTATTATTTGAATTTCCCATTTTGATTTATGGCATTTGTAAGTTCTATAGCTTTCTGAATGAATGCAAGGGCTACTACTAATGGAAATTAGTACACAATACACTGTACTGAAATAAGCTCCCCGAAAACACAAAACAAATTCAAGGAAATATGATGAATTTAAATGTAATGTTTTATGAATACTCTTGCAACCAAATATAATTTAGAAAAAGAGAATACAGCAGCAAAATTAATGTGCCAAAAATAAATATGAACCATGTGTGCATAATAAAAAGATTTTCTTCTTATTTTAGCCTTCACTGCAGTGTATTTTTATATTTGCATGTGAGTTATTTACATCTTAGGAAAGCTCTGGTTTTTAACTTCTCACAATTTGTCACCTTCTATTACAGAAAATATTTTGAGGCAAGGTTTTGTTTCTCACTCACTCCATTTGTGAACAAATGAAAAGTATAGCTAAGGCTATGGAATCATTTAATGGATTGTGTATCCCTGTTAATGAAATGGCTTAAAACCTTTCACTCCTCTTAAACTTTACTTTTAAAAGTGACAGGTATTAAAAAAGATATCTTGACCACAGCTTATACAGGGGCTTCAGCTCCTCAGGACCACAGATAGACCGGCCCCAACTACTACGTCTGCTGCAAACAGAAATCATATAGATCCTGTAAAACCACCCAATTATGCTCCTGCTTTTATTCGAATTCCATCGACACGGACTGTGGCTTTCACTGCAGAAATGTATCGCAAATGTCACAGGCATCTTAATTCCAACTGTCCCACATGCCCTGTAAAAATTTGTCACAATGGTTTTGTCTCCTAAAAGGGCACTGTGTGTATATTTGATTAAATAAACCATTGCATTCTCTCTTTCCGCTTCTCCAATGTTCAGATGACATATTGCCAAGCAAGAATTCTGGATTTTGGAGTTTTCATTTTAAAGAAGGGCCTTATATGTTTGCAAGAGTATCCATAAGTACTTAGAAGAAAATCTGTCATTAGACATTTATTTACACTGGAAATTTCACTTGACGTAATCCAATCACACAGCCCTGATGAGGCGAGTCACTCTCCTTCTTAAAACTATACAATGGTTTCCTTTTCCCTTTGGGATACATCCCAAAATGCTTAGCAAGATTTATGTGGCTTCCATCTCTCTCTGAGCTACTTCTTCACTTTTACCAACTTCCACTGGCCTCCTCCTTGTCTCTAACCCTCAGGCCTCTAGATCCCATTTTTTCATCTAAACATGTCACACCACCAGTGACTTCTGGGCCTCTGGGCATGCCAGTGCCTTTGGCTGGACGGCCTCGTTGTCTGGCTGCCTTCCATATTTTCACCCAAGCCTTTCATCAAAACCCACCTTTCAAGGGTTTCTTTGCTATATGCTCTTGAATCATTGTGTTCCTTCCTTCCTCCCCACGTCCTTGCTGCTTGTAAGAGTTTGGTATCTGTTTTCATGTAGCTCATGTTTCTCATATGAGAATATTTATTGCTCTATTCCAAAGGAAGTTACAACATCTGGCACATAAGAGGCACTTAATAAAGGTCTGTGCAGCCGAGGTAAAGTAAAAGGTAAGTTTATCGGATATTGTACATATTGGTACAAATGTATGCATAGTACAGACTTAGAGTTTTGTTTTGTTGGTTTTGGTTTTGGTTTTAGTTTCCATGATGCTGCTGCCTTTGATCCTTGTCTCTTCATAATTAAAATGCGTAAAATAAGTTACCCTTGACTCAACGTCTTGTATGTACATCAATATTTCTCAGTCTTTGTTCCATTATCACACTACTAGTAAGTTCTTTTAGGCATTTTTTGTTCCCTAATTGCCCACTCCCGGTGAAATTTGAAAACCACATGTATATCATACAGCTGTTTATGAACTGCCCATAATAATTATAACATCAAAAATATTCTACCCCTCTAATAAATTTTCACCCCTTGGGACAAATTGCCCCTGTTGAGAATGTATCATATATCTTTTTTTATTCTTTCTTTCTTTTTTATATCTAATCTATCTGTCCGTCCATCCATCCATCCATCCATCCATCATCTAATGTTCTAAAACATCATATGTTTTATCTAAAAAATAGAATAATAAAAAGAGAGAGGAATGTCCAACTGAGCATCTGTGGATGACCTGCTTCAGCTGCTTTTTGCAGCACCCTTTCCGGCTTCCAGCTCAGTCTCAGAGTTTGGGTCTGCCCAAAGGCTTTGTACAAAAAGAACATCCTTATTTATGATCGTTGTGTTGCTCTCCTGGCTACTGGGTACTTTACTGAGTGTTAACAAAACATTAATTTGTATGGAAATATTAAAGTTGCCATGTGCTGTGATTTTAGGTGTTCATATTTTATATTCACTACAGTTATAATGTTTTTCACACCAGTTTCCAAATGGTTTTATGTGTTTTCCAACTGGTATTAATTTCCCTTATCTAATCACTTTTAAAGCCGTATCAGATTTGAAGCTTTGACATCGACTGGTGGCATTTGGATCTGTTCAGTTCCCACAGGCAGCATGAAAAATAACTCTCTACGGGCAAACATCTCAGGTGCAGGGAAAACCGTGGTGTTACATGAGCAGCTGCAGAGGGAATGGGATTGCAGCCCTATGTCTTGCTTTCTCTGTCTTTTATTAGTCAGCAGAGTGGTTAGAAACAAATGGCAGGGGTTTGCTGGAAACATTCTACAGTGCCTCTAGGGACCACAGCCTTGTTAAATCTACCTGTGGTGGCAGTTGTCATTTAAATACAATGCTACTGTCTGTTAAGGTACAGAAGGTGGGTGGCTTGGAAAGCCCGCCATCCAGGGAGCATCAATGATGAGGACAAATCTGAAAGATACTTCCTATTTGTCTTTTTTATTCCTTTTGCTCAGCAGACAGTCACAAACTGCCCAACCAGTTCAGTCTAGATACAGGTCAACTTATGTGGTTTAACTAACAACTCATGTTTGTCACTAGTCATTAGTTGTTGCCCTCAACGTAATCATCCAGTATCACATTGGCTTAAAAAACACACAGGCATTAGAAGAAAATCGAGAGAAGTTTCTAAATGTTCTCAATTTCCCTCCTGCACACTAAACCATAGGCATTATAATATCTCATTTTGGTACTGCCATGACCTCTGTACTCTGGGCCCATGGATGCATTAACAGGTCATATTTTGATATTAATACTCGCGCTTGTTGTGTTGGTAGACAGTGTGTTTAAGTGCTTCCCTTCATTTTTTCTCACACAGCTGAACAATAGGAGTTCTTATCATTCTGTTTTTACAGATGAGGAAACAGGGTAAGAAGGAAAACCACCTTGTGTTGTAGTAAACGGGCAGGAAAAAGTAGATCACAGTTTAAAGTCTGAGGGTATGCAAATAGAACCCATAGGCTTAACCTTCCACTCAACTGCACCTTTCTCAACATTACAAAGCGAAGCCAAGTGTCTCCACTCCCTCATCACATGTACACAAATTTCAGCCACCGTTTTCAAATTCAAATTCAAGTCCTTTTCCTACCCAAGCCTCTAAAGGAATGTAGTTCAAAATGACATTTTAATTGTAGAAATTCATATGATTAATTTACAAAATAATAACATCAATATCATTCTATGTGTTACCATTTAACTTTTCAAGATTTTTTTGCCCTGAATAGATCAAAGGGTTCTAGACAGAAGGACTTTTCTGATACCCTAGTACTTTTTTTAAGTAAAGTGTCATACAGAGCATGAAATTGGAAAAAAAAAATCCTTCAATTTATTCAGAGCTGGGAAACAGCTGAAGTTACCATACACTCCAAATAAATAAATTAATAAATTAATAACAGCTTACTCTACTCTTTTACTTGATTTCTGCAGCACAGTCAATTAAGGGTCTCATATTTTAATTACAATTCTGCCCTTTGTTACTCTGTATAATTGGCTACTTCTCTGATTTAACCTACCTATTGCTAAAATCTTATGTGCCAATACATGTACAAGCACTTGAAATTCTTTGCACAAATTACAGAAGCTCTTGAAAACTCTTAATTATTATAAATCAAATCTGGAGGGCAGAGATACAAATATGAGAAGCCACTGAAGAGTCTCCAGCAGCAGCCAAATAGTTATTGACCTAGTAAATGAAGTGGTCTTTAGCTCCCAGGTACACAAAATTATTACTGCAGTTTTCTCTTGGAATTTGCATATTGGTTTCTCTATATGTATACAAAGGCAGAGCAACATGCTAAGTAAAACAGCGGCATGAAAATTATGACTCTTTAGAAAGGAATAATAGGGACTTTTCAATAGGAACGATGGGAAAGCAGACTTTGAAAACTTTTATGGCAAGCTAGATTCCAAACAGTCTTTACATTGGAAGAGGGTTGTCACCTTTGACAAATAAATTAACTTTGTCAGCCCTTGATTTCTCATTTGTAAAGTTAGTTAAAATATATTCTCTATACGCATCATTTAGATTTTTAAATTTTTTTTAAGTTTTATGTATTTACTTTCAGGGAGAGGGGAAAGGAGGTAGAAAGAGAAGGAGAGAAACAATCTGTTGTCTCTCACATGCTCTGAAGTAGGGACCTTCCCGTAGCCCAGGCAAGTGGCCCAACGGAGAAGCAAACCAACGACCTGTTGGTTCTCAGGTCACTGCTTAATGCGCTGAACCACACCAGCCAGGGTAAGTTTTTATATTACTAATCATTATTACAAGAAGTATTAGCACTATTATAGTCATTATTGCCACTCTTTCAAAGTAGCTTTTGATGAATTATCATGAAGAAACAAGGTATAACACTACAAATTATTCATCTAAACCAGTCACAGTCATTCATGTTACCTGGTGATACACATTCTTGCACTGTCTACTTTTGTCATTGATTAGCATTCTTAGGAAGAAATTCTAATTAAATTATTTACTACAGTAAAAATTCTTGAAGTTGAAAGTTCACAGCTTCCTTAAACAAATTTAAAACAGAAATTGAATGATAAGTTTTGTGTATGTGCTCCTTTGTTTATAGTGTAGGTATTATATTTTATGATTGGCTTAAATAAGAATGATTCTTACTAAAAAGCAATTTACAGGGAAGGGAAAAGGATTGTTCTCATGTTTTATAACAAATAGTCTTCACCCTATGTATATGTAGTCACTTTAAAATCATAACATTGATTATATATTATAAAGTAATAGTTTTGCATTTCATATGTAAGAAAAAAGTACTAGTTCTGATGGTACTAATTATGAGAGCTTAAAATATGCTTTATTTATTAACAGAAAATTATTTTATTTATTTTAAAAATCTAACTCATATTTATTTCCAGGAAACTCAGTATGGTTTTCTAAATCAACAGACAATTAAATCGCTGTGAGATAACTGGCTTATTTAAGGGTGCCACATTGATTCAGTAGTATTTCAAGTTACTTAGAAAGGTCATCCCACATACTCAACCATAGGCTCAACAAAATGTTTGCAATTAAAAGAAAAAATAATCACTATTTTTGTATGTTGTAAAAAATCATACGGAAATAAATACTTCTTTTCTAGAAAATAAACATTGATCTTATCCACTATGTTAATGTGAATGAAGGTTCAAAGTGGTTGTATCACTATTTCTTACCTTCTACCATTTTTTTTTTACATTTGCTAATAAGTGAGTAATTTGTTAGGTGAGTAATTTGCTAATCAGTGGCAAACACAGGATTTGAACAGAGGCCTCAGTCTTTTCTTCAGAGTATACATTCCCAGGAAGGGTACAGACTAGCGAAATGGGCACCACTCAGTTTAAGAAAATTCTCAGAAACAGTTTGTCAAAATTTTCATTATAATGTCTAAACTTAAATCTGTGGAGACTTAAAATAAAGAGATGGAACTTTAAAAAAAAAGACTATTCAGAACAAAAAGACTGGGTGCTAATTGTGCCCCAAGAAAGACATGTAAATTTCCCACATAAAGTAGGATCAGATACAGTTTGGACAACTCAAAGTAAACTACAGCTGGCCCATGAGACGGAGGGTTATTTTGAGTTACTCTTATGTAGTAATCACAAGTTCCCATAAGCTGGTCTTTGCATATATGGGCAAACTAAAGAATATGCTTGATTCAAGCTCAGAAATACTAGGAACGTAAGAGATAATAAAACCCATGAGTTACCCTCAGAGCTTTTTGAAGTAGGGATTTTTTCCATTTTTCAAAATCTAAAAATGTTAAGTAGCATTCTTTAAAATTCTGCTTCATTAATATCTTTATCCTTATTATTATTTTTATTTTGTTCCACTTACTCTATTTTGTGTCATAGTAATTTTTTCTTCCATAATTTTTTCCAAAAATATGTTTTCTGGAGCTGTTTTCCTTCATTTTTTTTACATGTTCTCAGACTTTGCATCTATTCTAAGCTCAATTATCACACTTTGCAGAATTCTACCAGTTCTATGTATCTAGTTTGACATCCTATTAGTTCTATACTTGAATGTCCAGTTACCTATTATACATCCAGAACTATTTATTCTAATGGCTTCTAGGACTTTAGTGTCTAGCATTTGTACAACAAATGTATTTTGAATTAAATAATAAATATATAAACTCAAAGTCATGTACAATTTTGCCAGTTATTCATTACTTTGGTCACTTAGCTCTCATGCACACCTACTGATACCACCTGCAGGTATTTCAAATCCTAATTGTGAAGTGAGAGTGCAAAGAGCCCTGGGCTGTTGACCTTTCCTACCTTTCATTTTGTGCTCTAAGATTATTCTCTTTCAGAGATCTTCGCTCTTTCCAACTCCCATTGCCTATACTGTAGGTCCAGAAGATAAAGCTCAACATTCATTATTTTGAATTCGGAATTTGTGTCGTGGACTTAAGTTTTGCTGTTTTCTGTCTGGAAAACCCATGCTTTTCTTCCTCCTTAATGATTTTTTTAAATCTATACTTCTCAACACTTTGTCAAAATCCCAAGTGTCTCTTTGAAAGGCTAACTTATTTATGAAGGAGTTTCTACCCTTGCATCTACGTACACTACTTTCTTTCTTAATATATTGGGCTTGCCTTAGTTTTATTTTGTTTTTCTTTCTTTACTTTTTTTTTTTTTTTGGTCACAAATACCTGAAGCTCGCTGCCTTCATCCCCATACCTTTGTTCCACTTCACTGGTATAATCTTAGCTTTGTAATAATTAAGTAAACTATTTAAATTATCATGGGCTCCATCTATAATCTGCTTATGTAAATTGATCCATCTCACTGTTCTTCTGTTTTTACTGATGATTAGAGACCATATGTGTAGATATCTGTCTCTGCAAAGGTCCTTTTCTACTTTCAAAAGTCTATTTAAGTTACAGATGTGCACAAAGTGTTGATATCTCTTCAGCATGAAAGGAAAAGGAAAAGGCTCCTATTAGATTAAAACTAAAAGTAAATATATATTTAAACATTAAAGCCAAAAAATGTGCATTGTGTGTGTGGGGGGAGGGTATGGTTTTGAATCAATTGCTTCACTAACACAATGTTCCCTAATCTAATTCAATCTGTTGTTCTAGAAACCACTATCTGAAAGTTGTTATACTATGGAAACTTAGTAATTAGTAACAATAAATACAGTCACCTTACATTTTTATAGTACTATCATATATTCAAAGCACTTTCTCGGCTATTATCTCATTTCAGCCTCATAGTAACCCTGGTGTTATGTACACGGGACACACAGGAGCAAATTCATTGTAACTACCTGCAATTTTTTGCATCCTGCAGTTAATCCATTATAAACATATTATGTAATAAAATATATTGCCTCTGGTGTCTTTATAGCAAAAAAACTACGGGCATTTAAAAATTAAGGTAAGTTTGCATTGAAAACAATTGATTCAATAAACAGGTGTTCTCAACTGTGGTAATTGTGCTTTGAAATATACTTTATTAAGGGAAACACAATGTATGTAACTAATGACTAGTATGTGCTATCCTTATGAATTATGCTTGTACTTGTGCATCTTCAAAGTCTAAGGTTTGATTTTAATGTGTAGTAATGAACTGCATGTTCTCAGGGAATCCAGAACCATTATAGGTTACAAAAAAAAAAAAAAAAAGACGCATAGCCCTCCGGTGTTCAAAAACTATAGACCCCCGCCCCACTCAATAGAAAATGCATTCAAGCATGGCTAAACTGGTGCCCTCGCCCACCTTCTTTAATGCAGAAACGCTGCTGACAATACTGCTGTTAGGAGCACATATTGTTTAAACTAAAAAAATTATAACGTTGGCAGTGGGGACTGAACTGTTCTCACATCACTAGGAGAAGTGTGCTGAATACATGACAGCTTAGAAACTGCCTTCATGGGAGAAAATGTTCAGATAAATCAATTTTCTGCAGAAAAAAAGAAAAAAATTAATTTGCTGTGTACTTATTTAAACAGCTGACTGAAGAGTTTATTATGCTTGATTGCAGGCCTTCAGCAATCGTTATTGCTTCCTTTTCCTTCTCTCCCTCTCTCCCGATGAATTCCCTTTGACAGAGCCTACAGCTCTCCTCTCGGAAATCATATAAAACCTGACATTGCTAAAAAATTAACCTCCAAAAGGTGTCTTCGGGTGTTGCCTTTCAAATCAAATTTTAGTAGGCAGCTATGAGCTGAGAGTTCAGTCTTTATAACCTGATCATTAAACCAAATTCACAAGCTTTCCCTGGTCTGCAGGGGGAGCTATTGAAAAGACAGTACTATACTTCAGAAAAAGCAGGGCACAGACATGAGTTTCAATGAATGTTTCTTTCTTCCTTCCTTATTTCTTTTTTTTTTTAGGACTATGTCTCAAGACATGTACTAAGTATTATCTTTTCAATTAAAAGAAATCTATCCTCTGAAAATTAAAAACAGCTCCAAAATTTGATGAGCATTATCTATCTTGGTTACAGAATTGGACCTCATAAAACTTATAGTAAAAAAAAAGAGAGATACATGCCAGTGAAAAGTAATTGAAGCACATGGATAGACTATATAATATAAGAAATAATAGCATAAAAATAGACTCTATATATCATTCTTTTCTAAATGGGAATTTAGAATGTGGCATACTAGATTATTTAACATTTATTATTAAAATAGTACTTTCTTTGATGAAATATGTATTTTTTTTGTATCAAGTAGTCCATTGTCACAATATATCAGGCAGGTTACATAAAAAAAAAAATTAAGTATGGGATAGATGAGTATAGAACTGTCTAATTTTAAAGTTGGAAGGAACTTTGGTGATAATCCAAATAAGATTTGATAGATTTTCAGAGTCAAAAGAGACTTCAGTGATCATTCATTTTTTCTTTCAATGAATGCAGTATAACTCACATGAATGGTTACAGTTAGTTGGTATTAGGATTAAAGAATCAGATAAACCATCTCATGCTCTCGAGAAGTTTACTGTTAAGGTACATAACAGACATATCAAAGGCTTTAGGACAATTTAAAGGGTCATGGAAACAGAGAATAAAGCTCTAACCATAATTACTGTGGTACATCAGAAAAGGCAATTTAAAAACTCACTTAAGCTAAATACTTAAGGTCACCTAGGTTTGTCATCACTTTACAGAAGTGGAAACTGAGTTAGCACAATATCACGGCTAACAGATGTCAAAATCAGGGTCAGAAAAGAGTTTTCCTTGTCTTATTTCCAGAATTCTTTCAACAAAAAATAAAAATGAGTTTCAAGGTGAAGTATATATTAGTACTCACTCAGAATGAAGTTAAAAAGTCCTAGTGTATAGTCTAACCAGATGCTAATATGCGAGCAAGACATTTGTCCTCAACTATGAAACTCATGGACAGTATCAGGAATTTCATGACCTTGGTTCTAATATATATTGCACTGAGATTTTAAAAATTATCAAGAATTACTTAAAAGTTTTAAGAAATTTCTCTATCCAAATTCAAACACTTTTCAACTGCTATTTGCTTCTATTGACATAGTTAGGATAACAGAATACTGAATTCCTGTCATTATGAAATGCTTAAAATATGTTAAAAAATAACATCTGGCCCAGTGTACCATCAAAACACCTGCTCTTTTGTGTTTTGTTGCTGTAGTACTTAAAAAAAAAACTATATCTTTTTTTCCTGATTATTTTAACTTTTTATGTGATAAGCTGTAGAAACTACTTAAACATAGTAGCTTTGCATCTGAAAATTACTATAATATCTGTCTTGATATCTCAGATGAAAAATAAACTTAATCACTATAATCACCACTGGAAAAATAAACCCACATATTCTATACTCATTCAAATTAGACTTTGTTGGAGGGGAACAAGAATAAGAAAAAGAAAGCGTGCATTATATTTGTGAAAATATGTTGCTGCAAAATACTGAAAATATGATAACAATATGTTTTCAAATTTTGTATTAAAGTCATAGTATTTGAAATAATGGTCAGTATCCTTACCTCTAACCTCCAAATAAATGTCCATTATAGTTAGTTTTATTAAAAATATGACATTTCAAAACAAGAGTTGCACTGACAGGGACAGGGAGCAGGGAAGAAGGAGACTATGCCACTTGCTTAAACCTGAGCAATATTTGATGCATATGGAAACTAAATTTTGGAAAACCCACCATCATTCATCCAAAGCTCTGGCCAGGATATTTTGAGCCATGGAGCACTGGACTACTGAATTTCTATTTAAAATTTTATACATCAATATGTAAATCAATAACAAATAGACTCGATGATGCCCATGCAATGGAAAGGTGTATTTGATAGAAGCCTCCATATGGCATGGAAT
Source organism: Mormoops blainvillei (assembly GCA_004026545.1). Classification (NCBI taxonomy): domain Eukaryota; kingdom Metazoa; phylum Chordata; class Mammalia; order Chiroptera; family Mormoopidae; genus Mormoops; species Mormoops blainvillei. The sequence goes on along the minus strand of PVJD01000208.1, from coordinate 59,315 downwards.
TATTCTGTTAATCTTCAACTCATCTTCTAAGTTATAAATTTGAATGAGACATGAGATAGACTTGAAGGAAACTTAAAAGGGTACCTTTATTATTAATGTATAACCCATTAGAATTTCAGGGAGAAAACAATTCCTTGATCATAATGCATAAATTATTGAAAAATATAGACAAATACTTAATTTTGATGGATTGGAAACCTCATATTTGGTTTTGAAGACCTTTACATAATTTATATTTCTCATCTCTAATAGAATGCTCAAAAAGAAGTTCTGAAATGAAATAAAATTATGTTCACTCTATAGGTATTGACTGAAGTTTATATAGTAGGTATTAATTAAGGAAAATAATCTTAGATATTATTTCTATTTTCTAAGCTATTTATTTAGACTCCTCATGCAGCAAATGTAATCAAGTATATCCACACTAACCCATTCTAAATAATAACCACCCATTTACACATTATGTTTCAATTTGATGTAAACTATCACATAGTATTTTATACAAATATCCTTAGAGTACAGCAATCTAACTTAGATATTATAGACATTTCAATTACATTTAAATTACCATTAATTTTTGCCATAAAATATTCCAGTTGATCCTTGAAAACCATGAGTTTGAACTGTGTGGGTCCACTTATACATGGATATTTTTCAATAAATATAGAGTTGTCCCTCTCTATTTCCAGGTTTCAACCAACTGCAAATCAAATACTATTTTTTTAAGACTTCATTTATTTTTAGAGAGAGGAACGGAGGGGGAAAGAGAGGGAATTATCAATGTGTGGTTGTTTCTCGAGCACCCCCTACCAGAGACCTGACCCACAACCCCAGGCATGTGCCCTGGCTGGGAATTGAACCAGCAACCCTTTGGTTTGCAGGCTGGTACTCAGTCCTCTGAACCACACCAGCCAGGGCTCAAATACTATTTTTGATTCACAGTTGACAATCTGGCAGATGCAGAGGATCTACTATGTCATTGATCTGTGCTATTTTATATAAGGTACTTGAGCATCTGTGGACTTTTTTGTTAGAGGATGATAGTCCTGGAACCAGTCCTCTGTGATGCCAAAGGATGACTATAATTTCATGGAGTCAAAAGTTATACAAGGATTTTTGACTGTGGGTCAACATTTTTCAAGGGTCAACTATAATTACATTATGTAGAGATGTAATAAAAAACAATTATACACAATTTCTTATCAAAAAGAGTAGTATTGTACACTAACACCGGACTGTTACCAACATGGTGCCGTACTGGGCACAGTGGTAATATGAACAAGGAATCAATTATTTGAGAAATGTCCAAACACCTATAATGCAGGGAAAAATATGAAACAGTTAATGCAATATGAGTGGAACAATGTGATACAAAATATCCAGTTCTCTGTGGTGGACTTCTTTTAGGTTTAGAGAAGGGTATTGTATTTTCAAATGCATTTATCTAGATAGTAAGAGGCAGAAATTCAAATATAGTTCTCCCATTGACCATGTCATCTTGTCAAAATGTTTTACTCTTTATGAACATTCATTTACTCATCTATAAAAGGAATAGCAACATTTTCCTGTTTATATCACAGAGTTCTGGTATTACAGGTGTTTTTATAAATTTTGAATAGCTATAAAATAGTAAAATTTCATTTATATGCATATCAATCAGAAATGATTTCTTAGATTTTGCTTTTTCAGTAAGCTTTCTACATTATTATACCAAGAAAAATATCACTTTTCTCTAATAGTCTTATAGAAACCATAGATAAGAACAGAAAGTAAAAGGGATTTGTAAGGTGCTATATATCACTGAGACTTGAACATAGATGCTATCGAGAGACACTTCATGTAAATTATTAAATATTAATAATTTATTATTTTATTAAATTATTATTTTTATTTAAATTTTCACTATATTTCTTGAGGCTGGGAGTAGTGTGGGACATTAAGAAGCCAAAGAACTGGTGTGTGCCGCCCGTGGACATGGACTAAGAGGTGTGGGGAGGATGGGATGGGGTGCAGAGCAGAGGGGATAAAGAGGGGAAAATGGGACAACTGTAATAGTATACTCAGTAAAATATACCAAAAAAGATTACTTTTTATAGACAATTGTTTATATATCCAAATGCACTGGAACTGATCAGCTGTTTTCCCAATAACAACATTATTTTGGCATGTTTGATATTTTTACAAACTGTATATCACAAGGTTCAAATTGTGCCCTCCTAAACAGAAATCTGTAATATACTCACATGATAAATGACACATATTTTATTAGGACAGCCTGGTTAACTAGTCCTAACATCAGTAACATGAGGCAGAAGTGGTGGGCAGGACATTCAGCTACCACCTCGGAGACACTTCTGCATGGCAAAGGGCAGTGTTCCAGTTAGCAGTTTTAGATGAGACTGTAGAACACATTGACATGTCTCCAGCCACACATTACCTCATAAATATTGTGAAATATAAGAGAAGTTAAAAAGAAATGAAGACGGAATTTGCAAGATTTGAAGGTGGCACTTAGCAGCCTTGTTAGTAAGAGAATAGGACACTCCCATAGGGGCATCCCAGCTGAGAAATCTAATTTGTCCTGTTATTCTCAAAATGCTCTTATACCATCCGTTCAAAATATTCTAAAATGCAAAAAATCATCTGTGGGTGACATTGCAACTTAAAGCTGAAATGACCTCATCTGAATTTCTATAAAGGACGCCTGTAATAAAATCTTGTATATAATGTGATTTCAAAAAATGCATTTCCAAAGGGTAAACACCTTGCTAATAGTGGCTGTGCACAGCGTAGGCCTAAGGGGCTGTCAGGTGATCAGCATAAACCAAAACATCAGAAAACAACTGTGTGGATTTCGGGCAAGTTAATTTATAAGGTCAGTTAAGGGAAAGACATTATCACACAACTGAAGTTGCATTTACTCCTCAGGAGAGTATTTTGGTTTATATTGGTTGCATCAGGGACACCTCAGGTTGTATGAGGCATAAATTTGTGGCTGCTGTCACATAAATGTACCAATAGTCGAAAAAATATGGCCCATATAGGACAAAACATCATTGTAAAAAATTGTGATTATTATATGTTAACTAATTATTTTAAATAAATATTATAGAAGATATTTGAGTGAGACAAATGTATATTATATCATAGATTTTAGAAACTTCTTTATTTTACAGTCTTTTCTCATTCACCTTTCCATATTCAGGAATTTGGACAATATTGACCTGCAATTATTCAAAAAATATTTGCTGAATTAAATATGCAAGTATTTCTTAAAGATAAACATTTATCACTTATGTAAATATTTTAATCACTAATTGTGTTTCATTGAAACCAGTTTAAAACTGCCAATCAAAATATATGAATTCTGATTACTGCCACTAAATTTGAGACTTAAGTTCTATTATAAAATAATCCATTTTTAATATAGATTCTTCCAGCAATTGATTAAATAAAATCTGGGTCTAATTTTAAACTACCATATTCCAAAGACTGTGATATTTAAAAATAAGTCTGAATAAAAATAATTACCACGATATGGCTGTATCTTGAGTACATATAACACAATCATGCTTTCTCCTTCAGTAACTATTAGGTATACCAACTAGTAAGTTGATGGTCATTTGCTACGTGAGAAAAAAAATTTAACATATATTATTCTATAAGCACACTGTAAGAGAGGTTTTGAAACTAGCTTTGGATACTGTCCAGTTATTAGGTGATTGTCTTGCCATCCAAATCTATTCCTTTAGTCCCTGCTTTATGATACTGTGGCTGAACTATGCAAACTGCTTTTCTCTTTTGCCAGCTGGATCCCTGCTAAGTTCTGCCAGTATGCGGTGCTTAGGGGGCTGGAAGGGAGAAGATGTCTTTCTCATTACCTGCTTCCAGGCTGGTGGTGCATGTGGAAAGTCTCCAGTGAAGACAGAATTTTGAGGAGAGAGGGCTCTTGTCCAGTCCTGACAGTAGTGCCCAAGCAATGGTATGTTATCCAAGTTGTGGCAATTGGTTCCAATTGCAGTTTGTTTCAGATTCTAGCTTTTCACACTTGCAGACCCATCGTGACTCAGAAGATGCACTACTTTAGAATTCCAACTCCACAAGGACCCTTGTCTTAGCTACTGGGGTTTGGATTCTTATCTCTATGGAACTTGACATATAAATTCTTCAGAGATGAGCATTGGCCAGATGGTCCCATCTCCTCAAAACGTGGTCCTAGAAAGACAGGTACCTCCTGCCAGGTTCTGAGCACTCTCCCCCCATAGCTTCTCTAGCCTTCAGGACGATTGCTCCTTCCAGCAGCCACTCCCTCAATGTCCTTCAGCATCCCCACTTGCCACTTCAGTCTTTCAACATCTGTTTAAACTTGCCTATATTAAAAACACCCTGCTAAAATAACTGCCATAGTTTGTTTTCTTAACTGGATCCTGACTAACACAGGTACAGTTTTAAAGTTTTAGCTCCATAAAATTCTTTTACTCATAAAGTGATCACTTTGTAAATACAAAAATATGTAAGTTTTAATGTCCCTGAGTTGGAATATGAGATTAAATGCTGTTCACATTTTAGTTTAATTATGATGTGATTATATTGGTTATTATATTGTTATGGCCATTTCAATATTTTAATAAGTGATTAAATAATCAATAATATAATTTGCATCTGAGAATAAATATTAAAAAAGCAATTAGAACATAATTTTCTTTGCATTATTATTGTATTTATCATGGCTCAGAAAATATGAACATGATGAATAAATACAATAGATTTAGTTTGTTATCCACCTTGAAATTTTAAAAAATTTGTTACATTAAAAATTATATAAACTCATGAATTAATGTTTATGTGGTGCAGAAAATTAAAAAGCAGAACATTATGCACTGATTAAAATTCACTGGTAATTAGAATTACGTTACAGGTGATATGTGAATCTAGTGGATTTTTCTGAGACTATAACACTGAAAAAAAAGGATAAATGATTTTCATTCGTACTAAATTAATGATCACAGATATTTCATTTATGTTACTACTCAATATCTCAGTAATCATCGATGTGCTTTTCTGATAACTGTGCAATCTTTGTCATAAAAAGATAACTGAAATATTAATCTGTGCTTTTTCTTTGTGCAACCATGTATTTTAGAAAACATGCAAGGTAACCATCTTATAATAATTTCCATATTCATATCAATGCCAGCAAAATAAATATTCTCTAACTTTAAATTCTCTAAACGGTAAAGAAGAAGCCATATTCCTCATTCATTCACTGTATCTTCTGTAATATGTATCTTAGTTTATGTCTACACAGGCCACCGCTCTTGCTGGACAATGTAATTGACTTATGAACAGCACAATTGGATTGCCATGGGGAGATGTATTGATTAATAGTCTATTATGTATGTCTAACTTTCGTGTAGTCAAATGTTTGCCATCACATTTTTTTAACCTTTAATTTGTAGAGCACATCATCTAGTGGGAGCCTCCATTTCTGACTTTGAAGGAGAAACTCTACTAGTGGTCCAGGTAGGGAGGGCCTGCCTAGCTAAGAGACGCTAGTTGCCCCGGATCTAGCAGTGGATGGCAGGCATTGTAATGATTCACAGACTAAAAAGAAAGTGTAATAAGAAAATACACAAGATTGGAAGCTAGGCTTGCTCTTTGATTGTTCGGCAACTGTGACCATGTCAGAACTTTTGGGTCTCATGTTTTTTGTTTGTGAAATGAAGGTCGAATCAGGAGACTTGGAAGTAGAAGCGCAGATGGAACTTTGGAGCCAACAGAGCAGAGATGTTCTCTTGGATCTCTAGCTGGGTAGCTTTGAGGAACCCACTTAATATTCTTGAGTGCCAGTTTCTTCATCTATGAAATAAGTGCTGTGGGTTCAGTTCAGTTATAATTATACAGTTCCACTCACACATAGGTCCTCTACATTCTAAAATTTCTTTTGTGTAGCCCAACAATTCTATGAGTACCAGAGGTTTTTAAAATTATTTCTTTTTCTATAAACTAGTTTCTCTTCTAATTGTTGGTTGGTATATTTTCTTACAAGGCTTTACAGGGCCCTAATGTGTTTTATCTTTTAAGAATATGTTCTTAGCCAAGGGAAAATTAGAAGTTTGTAGTTTATGTTCTTGGAAATGACAAATAATTTAATGTCAATATTAAGACACTGATATTAATAGTCTTTATGCATGATTCTTTTTCTGAATTTTACCAAAAAAACCCCAAAAACCTGAGAAAAAGTAACTCAGCTGAACAGCAACCCTCTTCACTGTCCTCCATGTAAGCCAATGTTAGAGAGCAGACCAACAACAGAAGATATTGATGGTGGGCTCTCACACAGATGAAGAATCGTATTCTACAATGTTTTATAGGTGAAGCATTATTTAAAGAACTATATAATGCAACATTCCATATCTCTGACCATATTTGGAAGAATTAAAGTAATGGGATAAAGATCATTCTTAATGTAGGAATTCTCTAAAACAAGTTTTTTCAACAGGGGCAATATTGACATTCTAACCAAATAATACTTCCCTGAGGTTACGTGGCCCTATAGACACCTTGGTTTTAGACTTCTGACCTCAGGATGCAGGACTGTGTTAGGCTGATGCTTCTGATACTTTTAAAGTAATGCTGCCATACGGTGTGTTTATTTTTTACCTAACGAAAGTGTCATATAACATTGTCTATAGCCATTCTACACATGTTCATTTAGAGACATCAGAAATATGCAAAACAGGGTGTCTATCCCTGTTCTGTGCTGTCAGGGCTATTTGTGATACAAGGAGCTAGTTAACTTACCATAGCAGACTCTGGCATGCGTAGGCAGGCACGAATCAGAGCACCCCTTCTGGGGTGAAGGAATCACTGTTTGCAATGCAATACCTAGGCTGCCGGCAAAGGCCTGTAAAGTAAATCAATTTAGTCTGCTTTCGTGATCTGACTCCATTCTTTTGGCAGATGTTTAACATAATGAGACAGAAGCCTACAAGAGGTCCTGTGGAAAAGACCAGTGTCACCCTTTCCCTGCTTTCATTGATTTTACAAGGCTTCTTAGGACATAATCGTGATTAAAACTAATAATAGCCACTGATCAAATATGGGGTTCTAAGCTTTTCACAAAGTTATGAAAGGATGAGCCAGAATGCAGAAGCTTAAACACATTATTCACAATTTCTTAGTTTTTTCACTCCAAGCTCTCAAAAGAACACAAGAATTCCCAGTAAGTAATCACAGTTGGGAAAAAAAAAAAAAGAAAAGAAAAAAAACAGGGAAGAACATTCAAAGGCCAGCTTGCAAATACTGGGTTGATTAATCTGAAATTCAACAAAAGGAAACAAATTAAGTGTTCCTCCTTATAAATCAGGATGAGGCTTTCTAAAGCAAACTTATTTGTTCTTTTAAACATGTGCTGAATTGGCAAATGTGTTGCCCTATCTGAACAATGAAGATGTTTTCTTACATACAGCAACATTCTTAGTCGTTTAAAAACAAAACAAAACACGTGTCAATGAAAATAATTCTCAAACACTGAGAGATTATTTTCCATGCTTTGAAATCCTTTTTTTTCTATTAAATCTACTATATACAGGCATGAAAAATTAAATTAGACCCTCCTTTTTTCTCTACTTATATAGTTTAAATTTTTCATAGAATTCTTTTTTTAAAATTAGTTTTGTCTCGAATAAATAAACACACACTCTAAGCATATAGAAGCAAAAATTAAAGATATTTCCATGCCATAACTTTCATCAGAATAATACATTTATTTGAAAACTTTAGATATGTTAAAACCAATAGCATTATACTCTGGTACTGAGACACTTCTGGATAGAATTATGCTATATGCTTTTGTCTTAGCTCTGATTTTTATATGATGGCTACTGTGAATAACAACATTATATATTTACCTACATCTACCTGTATCTAAATTTATCTACATCTTGGTGTATGTATATGTTATATGCATATAAATGTGTGCATGTATATATTTTTACCTTTTGTTAATAGTCAGGCCACCCAATGCTTGAGATTAATTCAGCAGAATTTAAGAAACTGTAAAATTTCTCATTACTGTGACTATCTTTTTGTTTGATTTGGCTATTTATTTATGTACAGAATAAAACTACTTTCTTCTGAAGACAGGTTTAGAAGGCTTCGTCAGCTACTGAGTTTCCTATTGCTTTTTATTGTTATTACTATTTGGTTGGTTTTGTTTATTTATTTTTTATTTTTTAACCAGTAACAAAAAAATTTCTTAGACATTTGTAAGCTAATTTTTTTCTCTCTGATATTCCCTGTTGAGTCATAATATTAAATATAAAAACATAGTTAAGAAAAGTATACTAAAAAATTCAGCAAAAGTTTTCATTTAATGCCGGTTAACTATACGTCCAAGGCCACGCACATTTTCTCATTTAATCCTGATCATGTCCAATTCTGTGATTCGTATACTGTTATTTTCTTTATACAGACAAAGAAACTGAAGTCTAACAAAAAGAGGAACTTGTCTAAAGTCAGAAGCCTGGGAAAAGAACCGGTACCCAGGTCTGATTTTGAAGCACGTGTCCTTAACTGGAAAAACATGCTGCCCTGAGAACTTTTGTATTTTCACTCTCTGTTATATTTATGATGCTTTATGTTGAGACAGCAGCATGCTTAACACTGACTCATACAAGGCTTGATGATACGAAGTTTCACAATTGCTTGACAAAGTATTTCCTTTCAGAAATGACTTCACATAAAAAAAAATCTTTGCAAAAGAGAAACTATAAAAATTATAAAGCACTACCGATACTTAAATTCTAGAAGTATAAACTAATAACAGTATTTAAAAAGAAACTTAAAAATAAGCCTTTCAGATCACAGATCTTTTTTAGTTTTAGAAAAGAAGTGTACTACTGAACAGTGAATAGAGGAAACATGAATCAGAGCATTCAAACCAATATTGATAAAGCTTCTAGTTTTCCAAGGAAAAACATAAACTTGGAATCATGTCATGTGAATTATATTTGAATGTCCCTACCCTCAGTATAACCACTATCATAATGGAATGGGACATAATGATTTTAAATAGTCAGTTTTGAAAATAAAATGTTGAAATATAACATAAATGCATACATACACATTTTATATACATCTACACATATACTGATACACATACATGCATATATAAATATATGTATATATGTGAGTGTGCATGGTATTAATTTTTAGGAGAAATTTGGGAAAAAACAGTGAAATTACATATTAAATACAAATTGAAGCGATGTAATTATTATTGCTATTAAAAATGTCTTAAAATAAATACCAGGAGAGATTGGTCAAAATTTAAAATTTTCAGTTTACTGAAATTTATTATTTATTTAAATTTAAATTATCATCTAAAGTTTCAAATTACTGAATTTATCACACAATTCATTGTATTATCATTGAATATTTTTGTTAAATGTTTATAATCCTAGTCAACGTTTCCACTTGACCCAATTGATTTCTTCTAGGAATTGCTCCTCCCTACCCATTGTGCATACAAGCAATCCCACAAATAACACTCTGGCATTGACTCAGAATTGACATAATGAATTGTAATGTTTTGTTATGTAATTAATGTAGCAGAGATCCAGGGCTTTAATAATTGGCCTAATGAATGACAGTCATATGCTGGGATATATCAAGCTTTGCATTCAAGTTCTCAAACAATCTTGCTGATGTTCACCTCTGGATCCAGAAGAGTAGATAAGATTAAGGTGTCACTTGTTTTCTCAATATAGCCTATACAGATTCGATGGACAGATATATTAATTGAAGTTAAGAAAGATTTTTCTATTTGGTACTATCTTTTTGGTTGTACATTCCATTCATCGATAATGATTCAGAAGATAAAAAATAAATAAAAGTGATGAAACTAAAAGTATCAGCCTTGATTATTTTTTATGACACTAAATGCTTCATTATACTTAGGGTATCATGGTGAACAGTTTAAAAATCAGTTTTTCATTAGATTTGTTTTTGAACAATCAGGCCTGCAAGAATCATACAGAAACAAAACTTTGAACAGATGCTTAACTTTGGTTAAAACAAGAAACTTGTCCATGAAATTAAATTTGATATATTCAATTATGAATAAAGTAAACTTACTTATGTTTGGGGGAAAAAAAGTATAGCTTCAATTTTGTAACATGCCTTCACTATAGTTGAAGCATGAACTGATGTCTTATACATGACAGGCAATTTAGTAGCCTGAGGCTACGCTGATATGATCCACAAGACTAGACATTTCTTAGGGCTGTTTTCTTTCCGCAACATTTCTGTCTTACACAGATAATTCATGTTTTATTAAGAGTCTAAATAAAAGCAAATTTAGTTACATTTATCTTTCCCTAAATGTAAAATGTAAGAATGACAAGAAGGTAAGCCTCTGGCACTTGAGAAAACTAAAGTAAATGAAAAAGGCAGTTGGGAAGGAGGGAGATGAAGATTTGCAATTCATTTATGATTATAGAAAATTATTATAATACAATAAGACAGAATGATGACAATTGAAATGACATCATAAAAGAAAAGGAGACTGGCAAGGGTAACTTTCAGCAAAGGAATATAAACTCACATCTCTATTATGGTAGATAGGTTGCATAGAAACCTGTTCCAGAGAAAGGATTCTCTAGATGCTGATTTAGAAAATGCAAATGGTTCGGTGCTGTGCAGTAGATCTCTAGGACTTACTCATTTTGCATGAATGAAACTTTGTGTCCTGTAACTAATACCTCCACATTTTCATCCTCTTCCCACTCTACCATTCTATTCTCTGCTTATATGAATTTGACTATTTTAGATTCCTCATATAAGTGATTTCATGCAGTATTCGTTGGTGATGGATATGTTTCTGGCATAGATTGTGATGATGGATTCATGGGTGTATACTTATCTCCAAGCTCATCGAGTTGTATACATTAAATATGGGCATCTTTTTGTATACTAATTATACCTCAATAAAATGTTTTTTTTTAAGGGAGGAAAATACAAGTGATATAAACCACTTAGTTTGCTCACTTTTATTCTACTTGGCACCTCAAAATATACTTTTCTTGATCTGAGTAAATATTATAGTGGTACTGAAACACATTTCTGATGCTGAACACTTTACCATCACAGTTTAGAGCAATTTGTCTTCTTTAATGCTTAAATACCAAAGTTTAGTTAAATTCACAAATTTTACTTTGTGATTTTTTATTATCCCTTTAAACCTGGGATTATCAAATGTATGCATTTTCTCTAATCAAAGAAAGTTGTTTTAGAAAGTGTTAGTTTATAGTGATGGTTTATATAATAAAGCTTTTAAGGAACTGATAACTCAGTTTCTTCGTGCAAATAAGTAAGTACTCCTGGGATAATTTTGCATTATAGGAATATTATATATAATATGTGCATACCAGGACATCATTTTCTCCTTCTTTCCCTCCTTCCCTCCCTCTCTCCCTCCCTCCCTCCTCCCTCCCTCCCTCCCT